>VXAY01000172.1:330102-355159 GCA_013399855.1 Oxyruncus cristatus
GGGGGAAGGGGTTGTGTGGTGGTCTGTTTTTTTTTGTTTCTTTCCCCTCCTTCTAAAGTCTGGCCCGAGATCTTAAGAGACACTATAGTTTAGAGCTTTGTATTTTCATAACATTTGGCTCTTTCTAATCTTTTATTTTAGTTCACTCTATTACAGCACAAATGAAGTTCAAGAAACCCTTGACTGGGACCCTGGATATTTCTTTGTAATACACAACTTATTTGCTATATTTTGCCTCTTTGCAGCCAAACATGATCCTCTTTCCTTTGATATTTTAAATTATTTCCTTAATTATTTCTGGGACTAATTTCTAGGTTGTTGCTTGTTCAAGACTGGTCTATTGTGTGGTCTAATGACAAAATTTGAGCAGATTAGGCTTGCTAGTACTTGCATCTATCTCAAATAGATGAGTGTCATTGTGAGGGCTGAGTTTCTGACACAATATTTACAATTATAACCTCAAAAGTTGCTTTCTGTGCATTTGCTTGAATAGTCAATTAAGATTCTTTGTCCCAGTTTCAATCAGTAAATTTGCTCATTAGGGTGTTTTTATGTAACCACTTTTTGATTGAGACATCTGTGGAAAAGTGGCAGGGAAAGGTTAACAAGTTAAACCAAACATTAAACTTTAAAAGATTTTAATTTGTGAGACATTAAAGCTGTCCTTGGTGTAAAATAATCCAGATCCAGTCCATCTTCATTCTGGAAACACTTCAGCTTGGGAACTACACAGAGATTTTAATTTAGCTGTGTGCCTCTGCCCTGTTGAATGTGCCCAGCGTTATTTTTCTCACCTGGAGGTCTACTTGCTCTAATAGATGGATGCCAAGTTTTTTTTATAACTTAAATATTAATATATGTCAAGAAACCGATATTTCTTAGAGCAAATTTCATTTAATCTGAAAGCCCAAACACTTCTAAATGGATTTGCTTACATCCCAGCTGCACGCATGCATGTTCCTTACTCCCTGGCAGTGAAGAATATGCAATATCTCAGATGCTGCCATTGTAGAGCCCCTCTCTTCTTCCTCTCCTTCTCTCCTCTGCCCTTTAGTTTTGGATTCAGGGGCCAGAGAGGTTCAGTTTGGGTATCGCATTACAATGTTGGCACTATTTTGGAAAGGAAAACGTTGACTGAAAACCTGAATCCTTTTTTTCTCCCGTTTCGTACAGTGAGTATCTCCACAAGTAAAAAAATATGGGTGCAACTGCAGAGCCAAATTAAATGGTATCTAAATCACGGTAGCTTTAAAATCATGGAGCTATGTGGAAGACTATTTCAACTTTTACCTGCTGTATGTGATATAATAACACTGATATATGTTTCAGCAGCCATTTGGGATTTTATATATCAGAGAGACTGTGTATTTTGAAATTTAATCCTCATGAAATATTTGACATCCTGAATGGGATAATTGACACAGGGACACTAATTAAGGAGCTGTAATTCAGAAGGTTCTGATCATGTACTTTATACTGGCATGTATATTGTCCCCCTGGTAACAGTGTTAATGGTGCTTAGACATGTGCATCAGGAAAAGAGAGCATACTCCTGGGAGCTCTGGAAATCAATCTCCTATGTAATGCCATTTTGTAATGCTCTAGAAGGAGCAGATTTACACATTTTTCCATTTATTAAGCTGTTCATACATAAAATATTCTTTGAAGTAGTTTGACTCAGCTGGTGTTTTCATTCTTAAAAATCTGCAGTGAATAATACCTTCCCTTGAAACTGAGCTTTTTGCCGAAACTGCTTTGCAGTTCTTAATGTTTGCTTGAAGTTTTGGGTAAATTTATTCTAACTGAACCGAGTCCTGTTTACCTTATGCAGGAATTATTTCATCAAACTCCTCTTCTGTAGCAAGAAAGAAAAGGCAGTCTTGTGACTGCAGCTCTGAGCAAAAGGACATGCTTTCTCCAAGTATGATTTCATTCAGGTTGTGAGAGCAAAACTGCATTAAGAAACAAAAAGATTGGCCTTAGGCAGGCAGGTGAGCTCAGTTTTTTCTCTATTTTCCTCCTGGCTTTGTGATCACACTAGGCACATAATCAGACTGTCTGCCTACCCCAAACAGAGCATTCCTTTATGGCATTTCAACAAATGAAACTTCTTGAACTTGTCTTACCAGACTTTTCAAACTTTCTGCATGATCATAAGGCTTCAGTCAGGAAAAACTTTTAAAGCACTCATTTGCTATATTGTAAGTGAATACAGAGAGACTTGTTAATACTGTTTAAGGTGCTGTACTCTACCACTGTAGAAAACAGAAAAAAAAAAAAAAGACAGGCTAAAATACAGTTAAAATTGCTGGAGTCTGGCAAAATATATTTAGCAAATCTGAAACCACCTGGGGGATATTGATCTCACTCTTGAAAAATGTGTAGAGGGATTTTTAACTTTTTCAAAATTAAGAATTTTTCAGGTCTCCTGGTGTGCAGCTTATACAGAAGCTGGCTCTTTCTGCAGTACAGCATGTCCTCTGATGCTCGTTTGGACATTGCTCCAGCAATGAGTCAGAGTTCCAGCTATTGTTTCAGTAACATCAGTTCCTGCCATGCTGGGGGTTTCCCCTCTCATCTCTTTCCCAAATTATCAGCCAGACCCAACCCTCTTCTGTTCATAAAATCCGATGGGAGGCCCCAGATTGCGCTAGGGTGGCTACAATATACTATTCGTGCAATTCTAGCATTGCATCTACCCTGCAAAAGAAATAATGGCTATTCATTTTCATATCTGACATGGGAACCCAAACGCTTTGAGGCAGCAGTGAGAGAACAGTCATTACGATACAGTGCAGATGGCAGCGCGTTGTCAAAGGCCACGCTTTGGGAGAAGCACCTCCTGTAATCAGCGTATCTTGTAGCTCTGTGTGGCTTCTCTGCAGAATAGTCATGTTGTCATTTCAGTAGTTAGCTTGGGGAGGGGGGGGGAAAGTGGTAGATAGGCTTAAAAAGGTTTAGAATTACCGGTGTACAAAGATATTTGCACAGTGTGGGGAAGACCTTTTGCTGTTTAAAAAAATGTAGATAGATAGAGAAGATGGTGTCTCTTGAAAACAAGACACCAACCGCATTATTCTACTGCAGCTGTAAATTCAGACTAGATGGTCTGGAAGGAGCTGAGGGTATCAACCTCTTCTGCCTGCTAGCAAAAGGACACGGAGAATGGAAAAATGAACACATGATGTACAGGCTAAGCCAATGTTGTAAATGTGTCTGAGCCACCACAGCCACCTGGGCTGGAACCTGTTATCATTTGGTCTAACACTAAAGGGTTATAAAACATGCCTTTTGCAAAACTGAACTGTGTATGGCAGATCTCATATGTGCAACACACATGCCACTGTGATAGGACTTGCTATCGCAGACTTCTCAGATACACTTCATCTCATCAAGGCTAATGAGAGTAGCCATTACATGTGTTTAGAAGTGTCCTTGACTTACGGCAACGCCCACATCTCAGATGGTTTGAATCTTTCCAGCATGTGGATATTTCCAGAAGATTTTTGAAGTTGTTTTTTAAGTTTTCATGTATGTCGCTTGTGGAAATACAGAAGAAATTATGTGTATGATCTTTTCTCTTATAAAGGTACGCATCTTAAATCACATCTTTTTCAAATGTCCTTAACCTTGCACCTCAGCAGCAGACTAAAATACAACTCATTCAGTGCTATCCTCAGAGATGGGCTAGGCGGTGGAATGAGAAGAGGCCAAATCAGACTGAAAAGTTGCTTGGTATTTTATTTGTGATGCTTCAGCATGAGACATGCAGGTTTCCATTTTAAGTGCCTTTGAAAACACTGTTGGTAAGTTCTCACATTAATAAATATGATTATTCTGCTTGAGGCTGAAACTTTCCATAGCCTTTTTTGATTTTGTGCTGCTTACAGCCCTAGGACCCTCAATATAACAGAGAACAATGCTTTATTAAAACAAGCTGCTGTATAAAATGTGTGCTTACTCAGCTGGAAGCTACTTGGCCATTTCTGCTGCTGCTCTCAAGTTCCAGAGCTGCAGATGGAGTTGGGTTAATGTAACATAACTTTCCCCAGAGCCTGCAGTAGGGCTTGATGTGTTTTCTGCTGTATAACCTCATCTTCCAAATTAACCTGAAGACAAACGGGATCTGTTTATTTGCTACTTCTTTGAGACAGTGTATTTGGCTATCATAGTAGTGTCTGCCTTGTATTTTGAGTAAACCCGAGTCCCTAAGAAGCTGGTTTACTAAGACCAGGGACTACCCTATGTGCAAACAAAGTCAATGGCACACTTCAGCATGCAACTTGACAGGGAAAAATTCAGCATAAAAACCCCTGTAAAAATATTGTGAGTTATGGCATGTTTACCTGATCTTTGGTCCAGTGTCTTCCTCCTGTTCTCAAGGGATGTGTCTTTCAGTTATGAGTACAGAATCACAGAAAACCTGAAGAACAATAGCAGCAGTGTAGAAATCAACCCATATACCTGCACTTCCTGAGTGGTTCCAGAAGATGTGGAACAGCTGATTCATACAATTCTCCCTACCCCAAAAATTGGACAAACAAAACCACTCAATATATTTAGAATCTACGCACTGACTATGCCAGGTGCTAACAGACAGTACCCTTGACTATATTTTTAGCAGGAAAACAAAACAAAATATTTGAGAATATATTTTTCATCAAAATAGAGTAACAGACAGAAGACAGACAGAAACAGTAGTAGATGTGCAGCTTATTGAACTGCTAGATGGGTTCTATTATTCAGGCTGTGGCACCAACAGTTCAGGTTGTTCCTGACAGGCACCTGGGGATGCCTGTGCAAGATGCCTCTTGTACCCTGTAGTGTGTTCTGTCAAAGAAGAATTTTCACTGTGAAAATGAGGTTGGGATTCAGTTCAGCCCCAAACGCTGAGGTGAAAGCTATTATATTATTATATATTATTAGCATTACTACTTAGGACAAGCCAAACCCATTGCAAAGGCGTACAAAACTTACAGATGAAAATATACAACCGGTGTAGGCAGTTCAGCTTGTTGTTGTGTCACTCAACATTCCAAAATAAATTTTTATATTAGAGCTAAAATTTTCAGCGAGTGAGCCCCTAATTCCCTGTGGCTGGCTGTACATCTGCAGAGTGTCTTTTATGGTAGCTGCTGCAAGACCGATCAATCAGGGACTCACCAGGAAGACCACAGCCTACTCCCACCTGCTATTTACATCCCCACCCATTCAGCTACAGGGTTAGGCAAGGGAAGGAAATGGTCTCACACTGCATATGTCTACGTGACATAGTGCGGTGTGTTAGAAGTAAATGAAGTGGTTTGCTGAGGATTTAAGTTAACTAAGGGCCTCTGGTTAGCTCTGACCAAAGCCACACTGGGTCTTTTTAGCTGCATGTTTTCCATGGGGGAAGGGAGCAGGTGACAGGACCACCTCAAAGTAGCAGTCCCAATCTAAAATTGGATTAAATCAAATGAATTTGAAAGAAATAATTTAAAAGCAAAAACTGTAGGAAAATACTCCAAGTGACATTGTGTCCATGAAAATTTTAGGACACATTAGCTCTTTTCTGTGCATGAACATTGATCAAGAAGCTGCTTTCTTTAATCAGCAGTGGTGACGGTGATGAGGTGATTGTTATTATATTCTAATTGCCCTTCTTTAATGAGGTAAGTCCTTAGACTGTTACTAGGAATGAAAGGTGTCAGTAACAGAAACATCAAGTGTGATAGAAACCAGTACCATTGTACATTTTTTGGTAATGTGGGGAGCAGACGTAACTTTCAAATTTTGGGACATAATTTTAGACATCATATTAAAAATAATTAAAAACCCCTCAAAGCCATTACAACCTCAGTGTTCAAGGAGATAAAAATACAGCTATTAGTAACGTGGTTTGGTCTGGATTACAGCAGGAAGTTGAAGAACACAGCTTCAACTCCAGGGTCTAATAGGCTTTGAAAGAACAAGAAGTGAAAGATATGTGCAAACAACACATGTGACAAATGCCTTTGATAAAGTTATTACTCCTTCTCTTTTCCATTTAATTTGGAATGAAAAGAGAATCAAACAACCTTTTCTATTGTGCTCACATTTGTTTACTGTTTACACTTCCCAGTTAATTACTTTCTATAGTTTAATGGAAAGACAATCCAAAATACCTTATTTTAAAAGTTTACATTTGCTATACCAAAGAACTCGTAAAGCTCATGCTCATTTTTAGCTTTCAGTCCAAACTAGGATCTTTCAGAGATTTGAAGAAAAAAAGAGCAAACACTAAAATAGACTTTAAAATGCTGCTCATGCTGATACAACCTCAGATAGGAAATGAAAGTTTAACAGTTCAACTAGGGAATATTTCTTCAGCTTCTAGGTCAAGACAGAGTTGTTCAGGAAGTGTGGCATTTTGCCAGAGCAGGGAGCCTTCAGGAACTGAAAGATAACAGTACTGGTGACCCTTTGTTGCCTTAGACCAGCTGTTGGAGAGGAGGCAGGCCCTGGTGTGTGCACTGCTACGTGAAAAAGAATAAGTGTACATGAAAATTGTCACATTAGCATTAGGCTGGGAACGTGTGTCTTTGCTAGTGGGAATATAATGTTTCCAGGGTTCATTTTTTTTTCTGTAATGTTGTTTTATAGCCTATATCTACAGTGACACACTTTCTACCTCTAGATTTCTACCTATATTTGTGCATTTTCCTGCAAAATACTGTGTCGTGATCACAGAGAGTGAGTATTGCAATTGATGGGATTTGTCCTTTAAAATTCCTTTAGAAGTTTAAAGATGAGCTCTGAGGGGTTTCTCCCTTTCCACTGTAACTAATGCAGAACATAGACTAAGAAAGAATCACAACTGGGAGTTGTACCTTTTTGGGGATACTAATGCTATTCATCCAGACAGGGTAATTTCTTGTTCATGACTGAATCTGCTCTTTAAAGAGATCTGAAAGGAGTGATAGGGACCAAGTGTGTGGGGATTCCACTGACTAATTATCGGATACCTCCTTTCCGTACTGGCTGAGTTGAAGGAAAAGCATCATGGCTGTCCCTGCCCATGCTAAACACCATCCATGGGCTGCATGAAGGCTGTGAAGCAATGTGTTGGCTTGCTGGGTGACCCAGAATCATCTTTGCTGCCTTCCTGAACTCCACTCAATGTCCTTTTGCCTCTGGATTGCTGGGCTAGCAAAAAAAGAAAAAAATCAGATGTAGCTAAGAGGAATGAGAAGTTTAACCATTCATATGGTAATATTGCAGATAGGTTCACGGGACATGTAGGGATGGGAATATTTCAGCTGGAGTAAGAAAGGAAGAGGCAAATGTTCAGTGGAAGGCACATGCTTGTTTAACTTGCACAGCGCTGACACACAGTGGAGGGCTCCACAGTACCCTTTCAAAAATGCACTCCAAACCCCAGCAGGGAAAGAAAATACAGATTTAGAGTACAGAGGAGAAACTCAGCAACCGTAGAAGGAGCAAGAGCTGTTGAACCAGCTACAGAGAGGGCTAACCAGAAAACACTGAATGCTGAGATCAAACAAATGAGATTGAATCAAAGAAACAGCAGGAGACAAACAAGGGAATGCAGGCCAATGTGCTGTCTTGAATCCAGTCCTCTCTTAATCCATAGTGACCTGGGTTTTGTCCTAGAATGGGAAGTTTTCCTAAAATATTATTAGCCCTGAATGGGCATTTGATTCCATTTTCCCAATTTTTACTGAGGTATGTTCATTCGTATTACTGAGGGAACTTGTTTTCAACATACTTTTACATCTAGAAAGTTATAACTATCCATATTGCTATATAATTATATTTTTGGCAGAAAAGGAGCAAATCCACTACAAATAATTGTTAAACACTTCTTATCTGTATTGCCTGGATAAGAATTCCAGAGCTTTGCCTCTTTTGACACTCTTCTCACCTGCTTGGGCATGATGGTACTAGCTTAAACGTATTTCCTTCTGTTTTGGAATAAGCCACGTGAGAGGATACTCCTAATGTTCTTGGCGAAATTGATAGTGCTCTGTCCTGCCCTGAGAGTCACGAGTATTTGCTCTGCTTTTCAGAGATATGTATTTGCAATTAGTCATCCATATGAGGGGACTGTTTAAGACAAGCCTTTCCCCCAAAGCAGTTAATTCTTCAAAATGAAAATAATCAGATAATGAGTTCATTTCCGATTTCACATTTAATGCCAAACATTTTTGGGTAAACAAGATATGCTGGCAGAGTTCTGGTTTCATTGTATGTTTTTTATTAACTGGGAAACAGACAGTTGATTCTTATCCCCTCTATCAGCTCATATAAATTACACATATTTTAGAATGAGAGGCTTGTGCAAACTGGCTGCCTGGTTTCAATGTAGGAGCCCATCAGCCAGTCTGTGTAAACTGCACCCAAGCCCTGATAGCAAGAAATGAAAACCTCCAAAGACCCAGACTGGGAATCTCCCACTCCACAGAAACTTTTACCACAGTAACTCATATTTCTGCAGCTTGAAAATAAGTAAGGCAACCTGGAGTCTATCTCTGGTAACTTTACCAAATCAGACAGGCTCAGTGTCTGAGCTGCTGTGATGTTCCTGTTGACATCCCTGTGGTAGTGTGAGGGAGCCCTGACCAGCGTGGGTGCTCCTGCTTGGCTCCAGATGGCTCATGAGCTGATGCAATCACCTGCTGTTCACAATGCACAGGATAGCAGACACTGCTAGGCATTTTGGGGCTGTGTTTTAAAGAGGTTGTGGAAAGAGGTGACAATATAGCAAAGCATGGGACCAACAAAAGAATTAAATAGCATTTTATCTCCCTGAAGCTCAGCTTTGGTCAGTGGACTTGTTGTGGTTTTACAGACCTGCCAAGGAGAACAGAATCTGGCCCTGAGCCTGCAGCCCCTTAAGCTTTCAAAATCAATACTGCTTTTCAGGCAGGAGAAGCTGAAAAGAGAAGAATTGAAAAGATTTACTTGGAAGTGGTATTTATGGCTTAACTGATGTCAAAGACATTAAATGAAGATTGTTCTGAAGATGTTCCAAATTTTAGCAAGAGGTCCAAGTATTCATAATAATTTCTAATTCTGAACATTGTAGATTAAAATTCAGATTGATGTCTATGTCTATGATACAATAGTATTGTACAAATACTATTCTTCCTATCTCTGAACTTCAACACGTCATGAAGAGACCAGCCATTCATTAACAAAGCAAAACTGTCTTCCCTGTTGATCCTTTATACCACTTAGGTTGATGGTGCTAGCTCCTGTCCAAACTGAGAAGGTAAAAGCAACCTCTGAGCTCAAGAGCTCACAGTCTAAACATGCAACAAAGAATCAAGAGATGAACACAGAGAAGAGGTAGGAGTACCAATACAGTAATATTGATCAGCACAGCCTAAGCCAACAGTAATCTCACTGCAGTTAAGCTTTTATATGGGTATTGCACAAAATGAGTATTTCAAGGTAAGATTTGAAACAGAGTAATAAGTTTAAAAAAAAAAAAAAAGAAAATATGTACAAAGATAAAGGGGGAAGCAGTGTCAGAGAAAATGTTTTTTTTTTTTTTTCTGAATCCAGACTGCATTTTTAGGAAGTCATAATTGGCTCCAGAAGTCTGAGATTCAGATGCTGGACAGAAAAAAAAGATCAGTAGAGTTTATTGAGATGATTGTTTTTTCTGATCTACAAAATAACATCCATGACAACGGAGGGTGTATCAGAGCAATATAGGTGCAGCTGGAGAAAGATTTTGGCTTTAGTTTGCAAACTCTAGACAAGTCCCAGCTTTGACAACTTTGCTGTGTAGCTTTTGAGGACCTGTTGAACAGAAGTAACCCGAGATTTTGCCAGGGTATGGAGCAGAGGGAGTCTGGTGTTCACAAAATAAAGCCAAAGAACATTGTGATTTCTGGGAAAAACAATATTTGCAGCATGGGCTCCAGATAGGAGAAGCTGGTGTATTAGTAACATGTGACTGGAGACGGTCTCAGCAGCACAGCTCTTTCTGTCAAAGAGAATAAAGGAGTGTCTTGAGAGAACTGCTCCTTTCCAATCCTCCCCTTAGAGGGGGAAAAGTGCAAATATTTTTCTTTCTGCTGTCATTCTGAGGATGAAGCCACCATTTGGATTTTCCTAACACAGTGTTTAGCTTTCAGATGACAGAAATACAACAGTTCACAAGTACTCAGTCTCAGTCCTCACACACGCTAGTTAACACTTTCACAGATGCGTTAAATGCTAGGTAAATCTAAGCTGCTTAAATAAGAATTTGGCAAATTACAATTACTACTTTGAAAACAGAACCATCTCAACAGATAAATGTATGTATCTGTTCTATTTCCTTTTTAAGGACCTTCTCAGATTATTTTATTTTCTCCTTCAGCAAAAGGCTGATTTGGAAAGTTATTCCCTGGAGGTTGTATTTGCACAACAGCAAGTAGAGTCAACCTGCATTGTCCAGTGTTGAGGAAAAAATAACCTTCACAGCAAAGGAAGGCAAATTGCCCTGTTGTGAGTCATCTGGAGCTGTGTGCTGAAGGAAGGAGGAAAAACTTGCTGGCCTACATCTACTGCAGGGGAGAGGCAGTATGGTACTGTGGATACGGTTTCACTAGGAAATTGGGTATAGGCTCTGCTTTTCTGTTCTCAGGAGGCTGTGGTCCCTGGCAGATTGACAGTGACAGTTGTTTGTTGCAATGTTTCAGGGTTGCTTCAGCCATTTCAAGCCCTATACATACTGTTTGGGTTTAAAGAAGTTTGAATTTGCTTAGATGTCTACCACTTTTCCCTAGGAGCAATGATAGGTTCTGGGCCAGATCTATCCTTAATCCAAATGTGGCTTCTGTCTCCTCCTCTGAAATTTCTAGTTCACAACTGTTTTCTCAGAAATTATTTTGTATTCTGTTGGTCTCCAGTTACAGCAACTTCAGTACTATGTGGTTTTTCAGGGAAAAAAGCCTGTGGTGAAGGAACACTCAGAAAAGGACCCAGCTTCTCTAAAGGGTCCTTTGAGGAATTCCACTGTAAGACCAAATGTTATACCTAAGTGGAGTGATAATTTTCTAGTGGATCTTAATACTTTACCATCTGGTTTGCCAGCCTGTTTCAGCTGTGAAGGTATATTTGGGATGAGCACACTATTTCATCAGATAGGAGGGTCACCACAAGGTATAACACCACATGGTATAACCTTTTGTTGACTTCTATACCCCTGTCACTCTAGAATATATATGTATCAATTTTGAGTAGGAATAGCCTGTTTAGACTAGTCCCTTGCCCTGCCTGAGGTCTGCTGCAGAGCAAATGTCTCCCTGTTCAGACTCAACCGAGAGTGCCCCTAGCCCCAGGAGAAATGTCTCAGGACCAGTGCTGTGACCTCCAACTGAAATGTGTAGCACTGGTTTGCCCTTCAAGCATGAAGCCAGTAAGGACTCCCTACCACAGTTTTTGAACATATTTCCAAGTATGGCAGGGTGCAGTGGCAGGCACATAATAGGGCTTTTGGCATGTATTATACTGTGCTCAACAACTCCACTCTCTGATCCAAACATGCCCACCAAAAATAACTTCAGTGAACAGCTTTTATTTTAACTATTCCAGTGTGGGACTCATGAGGTTTTGCCAAAAATCTGGCTTGTAAAGCTTTTTGTATCTAAGCACAGAAACCCGTAGTGTGTAGTTAATCCCCCGCTGGGATTTTCCTGATCCAGTCACAGGTCTATTCTGCAGCTTCATCTTTCTTTACCTATCACTTGCTCTCTTAATGCTGTTCACCCCATCAGCTCCTTGAAATCTCGCCCTTTCTTAGCTTCTATGACTGTTCTTTCCCAGCTATCCTCCCTAATCTTCTTTTTTCTCATTCAGCTCCACATTTAGTGGTAGATGTTGTTTCTTTATGGTGGTTCTGCAGTAGTTCTGATATCTGTGGGGATTTCAGTGAGATCAGTATGTAGACTCTTTTCTTCCCCCTTCATGCTCTCTGTCCAACCTACCACATGGGCACAATAACCAAGCAACTGCACTTTTACCAATGACTTGCAAACCTGCCTTTTCCTGTATGATCTGTTTCCTTTCATCACTGAGATGTTTTGTTTTCTTCCTCACCTGTTCCCTTCTTCCAGTGTTCTTCCCTTCCTCCCCATGCCATAAATCATAAAGCAAACAAGAAAAAGGAATGTCCCGGTATTGTGGTGGGATGAGCTACTGGATTCTGCAGAACACTTCCAGGCCCTGAGTGGGCTGATTATGGTAGTTTCTCTCTCTTCTCTATACTGGACTATTTATTTAACCCTTCCTTCATCAAACTCCAATTTACTCTGTGTGGAAAGACCTGCAATTTAGGACACTAAAAAGTATTCAAAAAAGTATTTACTGTTACTTTTTAAATAGTCCCAGATAATGAATAAATTGTCCCTCTAAGAATATTAAATGTGAAGCAGGAAAATAAAATAGAGTTGATAAGATGTTCAGTTTAGGTTAGGTCCACACCAAAAGAAATGACATTAAAAGGAAGAGGAAGAACTTTCCAGCGCAGGATAACCTATGGCACGATAGTTTCCGGCACAGGTAGGGATAATACAGATCTCTTCATGCCCAGAGGGAACTGAGCCCAATTCTCCTGCAGTCTGAGGGAGTGATCTGGTTGTGCATGATTGTGTAAAAGAAGCCTGGCCACAACAGCATCCACTTCTCTCACTGTTTTGGTGAAGGAGGTCTGGATAACAGTGCAGGAGAGTGGAGTTTCCTGCACTGAAATAGGTGACAAAATTCCAGAGAGGCTTAAACTAATTTCCTAATGGCTTAGCAGCTTCAGCTCAGTCCTCTGTCTGGGATGCCCTCTGCTTCCCAAACCTCTGGAATCCAGCATGCAAGCACACTCCTGGAAGTCAGGAGCTGAGGTTTTCAGTGCTGCAAGGCCTAAACACTGTTCGTGTCCAGAACAAAATATTTAGCTGTATTTATGTAAATGCTTAGCTTTACAGGGTCTGTGCTTGGTCACCTTGATAAGTGCTACTAAAAATAACGATATGGACATTATGACATTTATATGCAGCATTTGTATAACATCTGTTAAAATATTTATAACACTGTGCTGGAATTTATGAAACAAAGGCAGGGGGAATATCTTTGCACCAGCTAAGGACAGACAAGACATATACTTTTGTAAGAATCCCTTTAGATTCAAGATAGTCTCAAACTACTACTTACTAGCACGCTACTCTGTGTTTGACTAAACCTGAAATGCAGTATCTAATACTGGCATTTTCATTTTGTCTCACATTTGGATTGTACTCTGGTTCTGCTACTGTAAGTTTCTGTGCATATGCTGTGCAGAATATAAAATGGGGGATTTTCAAAGGTCTGGAGGTCCTTCAGTGTCAAATTACTTTTGGAATTCTACTTTAGCATTTCCATAAGGCCCCCAACTATTCTTGGCAATTTACAATAGTCCTTGTCCCAAAGCATTTAAAATGCATTTCAGATGTGGTGAGAATAATAAATATAAAAACAAGGAGAAAAAAGAATGAAATAATCCAGGATAAATTTAGAGAATCAGTGATTATTCAGGTACTCATTATTTTATTTTTAAGTCTTGGATGGAAGGACACTTCTGATTTAATTATTTTTTATTGACTTACATTGTGACAGTGTAAGGAATGTTTCTAGAAATCAGATTTGAATTAGAGGGTTTCACATGCAGTCTGACTGCTTCAGAGAGAAAGAGTTGCAAACACTAGACTTCATTATCTTGTACAAAGACTGAAAACAAAATGGTTCATTCATCTTCTTCTCATCAGCTACTCTTTTCCAAATGTACTTATACATTTGCCAATCTGTGATTAAAAATACAGATAGCTGAGAAACTTTTGCCTTATGGTTAGTTTAAAGAAAACAGAATAAAAAGCTCTGCTTTATTGTAAGAGGAGGTATGCTGCAACCTTTGAGCAAGTATCATCCAAAAGCTGTTTTAAAATAAAACAGAAAAAAAAAAACAACAAAAATCCCCACCAAACCTGAAATAATGAAAAGACCTTCTACTTTAAAAATTTTAAACTTTTAAAAAACAACAACCTTAGATCATGTAGATTTGGTGCCTACTCACTGGAACGACACCAAATCTCACTTGTTTTGCTTGGGTCTCACTCAAACATAACTGGCCTCAAGCTAGTAAGCAAGCCAGCAAATGTCCTGGCTTGTAAAGAAATCTGATCCAACTCTGTAAACCAAACCCAGCCTAAAAGCAGTGGTGAAGGAAACATATGGAAAATTAATGTCAGATAATAGAATGGTGGGACAGCCTTAAATAAAAAAAAACCAAAAAGGTTGTTATTAATTTTATGCAACAATGCCAGCTAATCGTCTTTTGAGTTAAGAATGTTACAGAATAGTCAAGCATTGCTTTTGACTTTGCCAGCACTTAAGCTCTAGAAATGGCTGCTGTGTTGCTATTGTCCCTCTGCAGCCTGAAATTCCCCATTGCATGTTCTTAACTGATACCTGTAGCTGCTGGTTCAGCTGCAGCAGCACTTTGGGAAGTACAGAAATTCTGGTCACAGAACCACAGAATCTCAGAATACACTGAGTTGGAAGGGGCCCACAAGGATCATTGAGTCCCTTAGCCCTACACAGGACCATCCCCAAGAGTCACTCCATGTGCCTGAGAGTATTGTCCAAACTCTTGAACTCTGTCAGGTTTGATGCTGTGATCACTTCCCTGGAAAGCCTGTTCCAGCACCAAAGCATCCTCTGGGTGAAGAACCTGTTTCTAATATCCAACCCTGAGACACCACTCTCTCATGTCCTGTCACTGGTCACCAGAGAGAAGAGATCAGTGTCTGCCCCTCCTCTTCCCCTCACAAGGAAGTTGTAACTGCAATGAGGTCTCCCCTCAGTCTGATCCAGACTGAACAGACCAAGTGCTCTCAGTCGCTCCTCATATGGCTTCCCCTCAAGGCCCTTCACCGTCTTCGTTGCCCTCCTTTGGACTCTCTCTAGTACCTTAATATCTTTCTTATATTGTGATGCCCAAACCTGCACACAATATTCAAGGTGAGGCTGCACCAGTGCAGAGCAGAGCAGGACAATCCCCTCCCTCACCTGTCAGGCGATGCTTTGTCTGATGCCCCCCAGGATAGAGTTTACCCTCCTGGCTACCAGGGTAGTGCTGACTCATATTCAACTTGCCGTCAACCAGGACCCCCAGGTCCCCTTCCGTGGCACTGCTTTCCAGCATCTCATTCCCCAGTGTGTACGTCCAACTTGATTAAATAAATGGGAGCCTCAGGAAGAGGAGTGCAATGGAATTTGCTTGGGCTCAAACTGCGTATAACACCAAAAGCCAGGCTGAGAACTACAATCCTGGCCAAGCACTGGGAGGAGGAGGAGGTAAGGGTGGTGTATGTGTTTTCTTTTTTCCTCTGCAGACCTCCAGGCATTTTGCAGAGCTGCTCATGGTATGATGTCACCTATGGGGAAAGAGTTCCAGGGAGCTCATAGTTCCACAGCCCCTCTCTGCTGAAGTGAGTGAAAATGAAAACAGAATGAATGGAAAGGAAAGACTAAATTTGATGAAAGTGTATGTATTTCTGGAATACACAAATCATATATTTATTTGCCTGATGGCCTGGGATGCTCTAGTCCTTTTTTCTATGATCTGAAATGAGGGCTGTATGCCCTGATCCTGGCAAAACCATTCCCCTTTCCAATGGATATATGATAACAGTAACTCAGCATTTAGAGTATTCCCAATCCCTTGCTCACACTTGTAGTATGGAATATCGCACACCCTGTTATCAAGCAAAATGTCAACTAAAATAGAGTGGCAGCGAGAAGTGTTTCATACGTGGATTTGATACAAGAGCAGCCCCTCATCCTGCTGAAAAGTAGCTGTATTACCAAACACATTTCTGGCTGCATCCATCCTGCTGCACAAGCAAATGTTGACGTTGATTTGCCCCTCAGAGGTCCTTTTGGGCCAAAAGTTGTGCAACTCACCTGGCCATTTGGGTGTTTAAAAAAAGAAAAACTCCTGTGCCATACAACAGACTTTTTTTTCTTCCTGAAGCTGTTGCCTCTGGGCCAGCACAGTGACTCAGGGTCTTTCCCAGAAGAGCCTTGGGGAGGCTCTGGAGAGGACCAGGCTCACTCCAGATTCCTGAAGAACAGGCGCTGGATGTCTCTGATGTCAACTCTAAACTTCCCTCCCTGCTCAACTGAGAGGAGAAATGGATTTTCCAATACAAGCTGTTCAGGTGACTGTCTCATCTTTATTACAGTTTAAAGAAATATACTGGGATTAGGGTGTCAACAAATGGTGAATTCTGTAGTTTACATTACATAGATGATCATATTAGACCATCATAAGGATTCATATTAAGCATAAAATTTGATGTCTACAAAACCAAAAAATAAAGAAGCTGACTTGTATAGGAAAAAATGAATATGCAACACACAAATGTATAAATACACATTATATATACCTATACACAGTGTTAGTTGTAATACCAGTAGTGTAGCAGAAAGCCTTAACTATCTGTGTGTGTGTGTGGGGTGTTTTAACAGGCAAACATTTTTCCCTGAGAAATAACTTTTAAGCCACTTCTCATGGCTCAAGGACTGAGAGTCTGTATCAGTGGGGAAGGAAAGAAGTAAGAAGTGTTTAGAAATACCAATGTTTCCAAACATAAATATTTCTATTTCTGGTTTGATAAAACTGTTTTAATCCTTTTGCGTTCCTGTGGAGGAGTAAAACAGCCTAAAGGTAAGTCTTATGATGTAAGAGAGTGTTTGTTGTGACCTTGGCAAACCTATGAACTGACCGAGAGAGGTGATGGCTCCGGAGTGCACAGTGCATGTCTTGCTTTTGTAATGTCTAGAAGATTCAGTACATCTGAAATATAGCAAAAATTTCCCTGCAGGGCAGTGGAGATGTCCTGCTGACAAAAGGGAGCTGTACTCTTTTCTCATCACCTCATAAACAGTGGGGCTCTGACTGAGGATGTTAGGTAATGATTGCCACATACAGAACTCAAAGGGGGTATTACTTTCATTGTATAACTCTTTGAGATCTGAGGCCGTATTGTTTAACTAAGCATATTGTTTTTCCCTCTTGCTTTTACTGAGCTTTGATGCTGATTTTAGAACTTGACAGCTGTGTTTAGACTTGTCTTACATCTCCTGTACAGAGCGGGGGAAATATAAATGTTTGGGGCAGCAGGCAACATAAGCCGTGTGGAGGGAGTAGAGTCAAGATTTGCCTTGGGAAATTGTGGCATCGGTCCACAATGATGAACTTCTAACCATCCTCCTTTTGGGAGACTCCTTAGAGATGAATGGGGTGCTGACTCAGGAAGGGGACTCATGGCCACCTAACACTGTTGTAGGATGGTGTGAACTCCAGCTAGGCAACATGCTTCAGAAGGATTCCTATCTTTGCTTGGGATTGTGGTCCAGAACACCTCGAGAGACCCTCAGGACTGCTTGGTTTTCTCTGTAGTGCTGTGTTGCAGTGTTTAGGTATGAGTGTTTTGTGTGGCAAAATAATTAGGGTGAGACAATATCTATTATGCATGGTCTCTGAAAACAAAAAAAAGTCAGAATTTGTTACATCTACAGTAATAAGTGAAGAGGAAATAAACTTTTTATCATTACTTTCAAATCCCTAGCATCAATTCTTGTAGAATTGTGTAAGTTCATCCTTTGTAGCATAAAGAAAGGTATAAAGAGTTCAAATGTATTCAATAGCTGAGTTTATAGGCCCATCTTTGAATAATTATGAATATCTGATTCAATATCTGAAAACTGTGGTGTTCTGCCATCTATACAGATACCAGAAGAGAATGTCTTGAATGGGACTACACACAGGAAACCAGGGATTTAGGCTGAAATAGAAAAAGAGAAGGAATCAAAGGACATTCAAAACTCTAATAAAATAGAGGTCGGGCACAATCCTATTCAAGGGCTGAATAACTCCTCTCTCATCACTTCTCTAATGATAGAAGGAGACCCAAGAGTATTAATTCTTCTCAACTTCTGTAAGACACCATGCAAACAGGTGTTCTTAATGAATCGTGTGTCACAATATTGTTTGGTTTTCCTTTGGAAGAATGATACTTCCATGGTGTTTGATTAAGTCATAGCACTCTGAGGAGAGGTCTCCCGAGTTTCAGTAAGATTGTATCTAAAGGAAGATGCAAAACCCCAGGTTCCTTCAGGTGTTTATCTCCATGATGTTTATGTACATTCTCCTTTCCAAGACAGAGCAAATCTTCCAAGCACAGAGCCCTTTGTAGCAACTTCTCTGTAGAAATACCACCTACCCAGACCAGGAGCTTGTCTGGTCTGTAAATATACTTCCCTCACTCTGATATAGGTTGTCTTCAACTTTGTTTTCTCACCTTCTTTACAGAATTTATTTGCCTTTGGCAGCTGAGAGATGTAGCACAATGGGCAATCCTTGCCACTCTTTGCACACATTTGGAATTAATATTTAAGTGGGTATTGGAGGCAAGGATAACTTTATGGCTATAACTGTTAACCATTTCACAAACGATCAGTTTAGCAGGAATGTAAAATCAGTACACTTCTAAGCCAATATAATATTGTCTGTTACAGGTCAGTATCATTTGTGTCCTCTATAAATGAAAATTATCAGGGGACTGAGCACAGAACCTGCATTTATTTTCCTAGAACAAAGCATCCTACAGGATTCTCACTTCCAATATAAGATGCCAAACCATATCTCCATAGCTTAGCACCTAAGTTTTGGTCATCTTAGAGAGGAAAAATCTAAATATTCTTCATTTATTTTGCATTAATTTAAAGCCAGACCCAAATTTCATTGCTTGCAGTGTTCTTCATTTCCAAACCACTGTGTCTGGTAGAGAAATGTCTGGAATGTGGAGTATTGTATTTAAGAATAAAGCAAAACAATCCTTAATAGCCACTCTATCATTTAGCTAAATAAAATCCCATACCCACATCATTCTGGAAGGGGCAAGAGGTGAGGATAGGAGAGGTAGTGGGAAAAAAAAAAATTAGAAGTAAAACTGTGTATACAGTGGTCCAAATTAATCACTTTGAGGTATGGAACAAAGATGAAAATATAAATTAAACAAAACTGCATTTATTCCATAAAATACTAAAAATGCTAGTGATAGAACTCAGAGGGTGCAGTGTTTAGTTCCAAAGAAAATTGTATGAAAGGCTGGGAAGCCACTTCTACTTGGTTAACCTTATAGTAAGGATCAAAGCGGAAAGGTATCTCATTTCCATGTATAACTTTGAAGTATTTTATAAAGAAATCCAGAAAACGGGTCTGAAGTGTAGTTCTTAGGCTGCCTTGTATCAGAATAATGAGTAAGAAACTATAATGTCTGTATGCTGGAAGTTGTACCAGTACTGAGTTGTTCAGCAAACTTCTTCATCGGTCTCTTGTAATTTTTGGTGTGTGAAGACCAAGAAAAAGTCAGACAGGTTTTTTACTGCCTTGGGATAATTTTTTTTCCTCTGCTCTCATAAACCTTCCATATGCTTCTACATCTCTGTCTTGTTTTCAATTTTAGTGAAGGTTTTTATTTGGAGTCTCATAAAATTCTAATTTATTGCAGCTTCTTTTTATAAAATGGAAAGGGGAGGAGGGGAGTATTGAGATAGCATGTGCAAGGCAGTCCCAAGGAATGCAACTGAGGATTTAAAATGTTGGGCAGTTTATCAACCTCTGCTTCAGCTATTGGTGACCACTTTTCCTTACTCTCTAACCTATTATTTTGTGTTCTCACTGTATAGAAAAACTAAGTGACTATCTCGACTCTATCCCAGCTGAAACCAGGGCAATATACTAATACACACTCTTTTTCGGGGGGGTACAAAATTCAAGTGCTGACCTTCTAAATCTCATAAATAGGCCATAGTGATGCATAATGTGTATCCCGAGAAGTGGTGAGGAGAACCTGCCCTCCCAATGTGTCACATCTGGCACTGCTTGGTAATAATTTCTCATGTATTTTTGTGCATTACGGTCCTAGAGATCTACTTAAATCAGGAACAGGAATCTCAGCTTATTGAGCAGTTGCTGGTTTCACCACAATAAAGGAGTGCATCTCTAGCACAGGGAAAGGCATAGCTTTTCCTCTTGTAGAGCAGAAGCCAGCGCAGAAAGTTATAAAATGCCTAAGATACCAAAATCAATGTCATAAGAGGTCTGAGAAACATCCAAGAGCACAGTGAACTCCCATATCTACGTGTTTCTTGCACACATGGACTACTGCATGCAGAGAGATGTCAAAGGACAACCTAGTTGGATATGCCTGATGGGGAAGAGAGCACCAAGCATGCTTTAACGTACGTGGACTCATGCAAACTTGTTTTACCTTTTTTCATATGCTCTTTAATTGGATAGCACAACTGGTCTGCAAACTCATATCCTTCTAGCTGAGTAATAAAGTCTCCTTTATTACTTATGCCAACTGTCTGCATCCACAGCAGAGTGAGGGGAAATCAGGTAGGAGAGCCTCCCCTGTATATGATGTGCTCCTATAGCAGTCAGTTGTCACTGTCCGTTTGGGGACTGATTTCCATCAGTGTGCACCATTTTTTAAATATTAATAAGAACTACTTTCCAAGATAGCAGTGGTATATCCCTCTGTAATTTGCTGATGACAGCTGACCCTTTCCTAGGTTAGGAGCAGAGGGTTTGCCGATGAGGGATTAGGAATACATCCAGGCTTATCTCCTCCTGCTCTGTTCAGAATTAATTTAAGGATCAAATTGAAAAAAAATGGAACAAAGTGTATTTCCCACTAGCACAGTTAGTTTTCTTTGCCCCCCTCTGGGGTTAAGTTGACCAATCTAAATGAAAACCTCATACTTCAAATAGTGAAGAACTGTGATGCTAATGTGTTACTGTAGTTCAGAGTTACTGTGAAATTTCAAGTAGTCCCTGGCTTCAGCAGAATGAGCACAGCCTTTTTTCAGCGAGGAACTACATAACTTTTGCATAATGACATGATGCACTGAATATATCAGTGAAAACAACTGTCCCTTGTTAAGGGTATAGTGCACCAGCACAACCTACATAAAAGGTGTCATCAGGCAAAACCAAGTAGTTTAAGAATTTTATGCAAATTACATGTATAATTTTGCATATATTATATGTTTGATATACGTGTAAAAATATGTGTACGCACACATGCAGGTATTTTCTGAATATATTCTTCTTTGTGAAGCCCTTCCCACTCTGTACATAATGCTGTATATGTCAAGATATGTCAGTAATATAACCCCTGTGTAGATGAAATGTTTGGAGAGAAGATCCTCCTGGAAAAAGTTCATAGGGGTGGGTCAGCCTAAGCACTAAAAGAGAAATTCAAGTCCCGTAGCACATTTGAAATCTATTCTTGCAGGGACTGCAAGGAAATATGAGAGCTGCTCTGCTGGAGAGAAACTGCTGGGCACTGGACTCTTTTTTTCTCCTCTAAATAAAACACAGAGTAGGCTTTTAACTGCCTTTTCTCTATAATAGCTACTTAACCCTCTTCACTAATGTTAAGGAAAAAAAAATTCCAAGAAAAATTCCTATTCAGAGTAAAAAATATAAATTAAACCAAAGTGCGCAATGCACACCCTTGTCTTTCCTTCCTGTTTTGTTTGGTGTTTTCTAGCTCTGCTTTTCGGACAGCTGAATGGGGGCTGGGAAAGTGTTTACAATATTTTCACATGATTGAGATGGCAGAGTTCTTGCACTCTGTGAAAGGCCTTCTGTTTTCAGATGGCATTGAAAGTTTACCGTCTTTCCAGACAAAAGGAAGAGAGCCTGTTGCCAGCGGATGAGTAATGGGCATGGCCTCCGCACAATACCTCCTATCCAGTCCTAAATCTACATGGTGTTCTTAGGCTTCCCGACTTCTCCAAAGCAACCTTTGTCTCTGCTCTGGGAGACCAAAACTGCTCGTTGGGCAAGTGGGGATGCAGCCAAGAGGGGAAGGCTCGGTGACAACAGTTGCTCAGTGCTCACTGCCCAGTATCTGCCTTCTTACTATGCTACTATAATAGTTGGGAACTCATCAACAATTGAGCATCTTCTATACAAATATGTTGCAGACCATCTGTATAGTTTTCAGTTCCAGAAGATTCCAGTAACTCATGAAGTTTTAATACTTTTTTGCTTCTTCTTGTTAATCTGATGGGCTGCCCTGAGATAAGTGATTAAACCAAAAGCCTGCCATAATTATTTCGGATCTAAAACTGCACAGAAGTTGCCAATTCCTGTATTTGTTTTCTTACAAGCAGCTTGAAGCAGCCATTTTCCACTGTTAACAATTTTTAGGTTCTATCAAGTCTTTTTTTTTTTTTTTTTTTGATCAGAAAAATATTTTGGTGAAAATGATTGCTAACATAATCTTAGAAAATATTAGAACAGATAATTCTGAAGTTTTTCCAGAGAATCTGTGCATTTGTTGGTGTTATAGAGACCAGTAGGTAATTTTTTTCTTGTTTCTCTTACAAAGCTTCCTAGCGATTGTCTGTTTGGAATTTATCTATATGTGTGTATGTAGGCTACCCATGTATGGGGCTTGTATGTGTGTGTAAGCATGTGTCTCTGTGTACCTGTCTAAAATAACTTGTATTTCACTCTGCTATAAAGGGCATTAAGAAGAGTTTCTAAGAATTAACAAAGTATTCATTAACTGCATTTAATTTTGACTGTGAGCTCGACTAAGAATTGTCAGTATTAAATTGTTATTCTTTCACGCTGATTTGGTGTTGCACAGTGACTGATTTATTGTTGTCAGGAAAATAGAAGCAAAGATGTAAGAGATGCAGGAATTCTTAAAGGTTAGTTGGAGCTGGTATCAGCAATTTACTGATTAACCTGTAGTAACCTGTAGTGCTGACAGTCCTTAAAGCAATGCATTAAGGTTATTAGCAAAACAATTTTCTAAATTACCTGAGTGGAGCTTTCAAGGCAACAAGTTCTATTCTTTGGACTTTTTTTTTTTCTTTTTTTTTTTTTTTAGGAGGTAACTCTCTAAAATAGCATTAAAATAATCTGGCTTCATTTCCTCTGCTGAAAGAGCAAGTCAGCTCAAACCTGGACATTTTGCTGAAAGGCAGGGAAAGAACAGGTAGTTTTTGTTTTAAGGAGCATGACCATACACATTCCGGTCTGGTGCCTTTAAAGGGGACTTCCCTGTTTTAAATGCCCTCGAGCAGAGAAATACCAACACCTCTTAATTGTTTAATATATTACAGCCTACAATATTTACAGAAGTGCTTTCCAAGTGTTTCACTGTTCCAGGTGCTTGGTCCTGCACCTCCTAAAATAATAGGCTATTTCCCCTCAGTTTAACTGCGCTTGGTGCCACAATGAGGCATATGCTCTGTATCAAGGGAAGGGGAGGTGAGGGAAGTAAGAGGGACTGCTTGACATTGGTGCTGGTGCATGCGGCATACACAGACCTCTCTGCGTTGCGTCACACAGCTTCTAAAGAATGAGAAAATAATATGCCTTGTACTTGGGCTGTAAGATCCAAGGAGAAAAATATCATGTTGTTAAGCATCTGAATGTCACCCTGCACAAAGGCTCCTTATTACTGTGTCCTCTGAGCAGCATCACAAAAAGAATAATAATTCTGCTAATCAGAACTGCTGAACATACACCATTCTACATCATCTTAGAGCCATCTTAGAGCCACGCTCCAAACCGTATTTGTTGTTGCATGAAGGTGACATGAAGCCAAAGTCTGATGTCTGTCACATGTAACCATGCTTCAGACTGAGGAAAAAGAATTATTCTGAAAAAGAAATTATAACTGGTTTTGTTTCAGTAAGGGCAAATTAAGATACAATTTTCTTGACCTGTGTTTAATTAATTTATTTTTCAACTTGCTTAGCCAAAATTAACTGAAGCTTTTCCCTGAGTGAGAAATAAATCTCTTAATACAGAGCACTAGGTTTTGTGAGACTCTACCCTGACATAACAAGATCTGATTTACTCTGTCCATCTTATTATCAAGTCATACCTCTGCTAAGAGTCTCGGATGCCATGTGCTCACAAGCTGTGCAGTTCAGACATGCACATGCCAAGAGCACAGATAACCTGAACATGCTATGACTCAGTGCATGGGCACGGAGTGAAACTGGGCAATCGAAAGGACTTCGAAAGCGCATCCTCAAAAAGCTCCTTCTCCTTGAAAACTCTCCCTTCTGTGCAAATGCAAACTAACACAAATGGTTTAAAGAGTTGGGGGTCTCAAACCCTTCTCCTAACAGTTCCCTGTAAGGGAGCAGCAGCTGGACAGTTTCCAGTGAGGAGCTGGAGGGAGAGTGGCTCTGTCTGGCCCAAGGGAGGAGATAATGAGAAGTTAAACAATTCTGTGAGAGTGGAGGACTGAATCTTTCCATGGCTGCACTTTCCATCACGCATTTCCCAGCACAGTTGCCTGCCACCCCTTTGAACCCACATCTCCCATGTGACAGAGCAGTGATCTGGCTGATGAGCCACTAGACTAATATTGTTCTTTTAATCTCACAAAAATGTGTTATAAAAGAGTTGGATTCACATGAGAAATTAAGTATAAGGTCTGTCCTCATAAAGACATTATACCATGAATGCTCTCTTTCTGCTGGCTGCAAGAATAGGTGGCTCAAGGGTGAAAGGGTAGCATTTACATTTAAATACACCTATTGGAATTGCACAAACAGAAGGCTAAAACTACTGCTCTCTCTTTGAATACTTTTAGAGTTTGATGCTTTTTCTTACACAGCAGCATTTTTTTTTATTATTTACATAATCAAAAAAGGGAAATGAGATCCTTAAGATCACTTAAAATAAAGCAATGAAGGTCTTTGTGCCAGCAGGATAAATGGATGAACCTTTTCAAACTAATTATTTTACCTTTTTCATCTGTATGTGCCATCAGGAGGTGAAATCCAGATTTAGACCAGAGCTTTCTCTGCTGTTACACTAACTGGTAGTGCTGGCTGGGTGGATGCTGTTTACATTTCCCAGAGAAAGTGAAATGCTTCTTCTATTTTTTTTTTTTTTTTTTTTTTTTTTTTTTTTTTTTTTTTTTTCTAAACCCAA
>VXAY01000172.1:355172-420356 GCA_013399855.1 Oxyruncus cristatus
TTTTTTTTTTTTTTTTTTGTATCTGCCAAACCCAGATCAGGGTGCAAGCTCAGTGAAACCCTTGAAATGCACCCACTTGACTCAAGGCACAGCATATTCCCTTTCTCCTCCAACAACTTCTTCCCTTCTGTGCAGTGACAGGCTTATGGGCTGGAGTTGCAAAAAGCCCTGAACTTACCTTTGCTCTTTGGGATTTCTGATTGGAGGGGGGGGGGGAAGAAGTGTACTTTCCTTGATTTTTATTTCACATTTTTTGATGGCTCTTTTATCACAATTTTCCACTACCCAGACAAGGGCCAAAACCAAACAGCATGAATAAATGACTCAAAATTACAGTGTAGCTGGAAATCAGAAAACAGGAACTGCATGCTGAACAATTTTTGCACACAATCCGCAATGTGTATTAAATTGCTATGTAACATATAGCTAATAACACTAGTCATTAAAAATGTTCCAGATACCTCTGAACAGCAAAGAACTTGAAATCCAGATGTGGATGTGGCCATTTTTTAGTGTGCAGTTAATAATTTTTCCTTTGAATATGTATGTAGAACTGCTATCTTAATATGTAAGATTGGACAGTGGGAAATCTTAAGTAATTTTTTAAAGAATTAAAATTAAAGAATTAAATTGTATGGACTTTGGAATCTCTGTGAGGTGAAATGATCACATCATCAAAATGCATGCAAAGAAAGGAAGAGTGAAGGAGTCCATATCTCCATGTTTGGTAGCCCTCCATGGTTTTGTTTGTTTGTTTGTTTGTTTGTTTAGTATATCTCATTGTATTTTGCTTGGATTTTTAGTAGTTTTGACCTTTTTAACACTGTGTGGCTGTTTAAAACAAAACATGTCCCTTAGTCTTCCTAGTCCAGCAGTCTTGGTCCTCCTAGTATGCTTTCCTAGCTTTTATGTTCAGAGAAATGCTGAATAATCTTTCCTGTATACTGTCTTGATTTTTTTCCTAATTTTATGTCCACAACTCATCAGTCATCTTTTTTCTTTTTTTTTCCAAACCAAGGAATCCTCTGCCACCCAAACTCTCCATGTAGAGAAGCTTTTCTGCATGCCAGCTAATCCTTGTTGCAGCCTGCCTTAGCTCTCCTCCTTCTGCTATGCCTTTTTGAAGGTGATGGGATCAGAGGTGTGCTCAGTATTCATCCTGAACATCCTCTGCATTGTTATCCCTTCCATTCAAAAGGACTCTTGACATCCTGTGTGCTGTCTGACTGCTAGTGAGCATTGGGATGATGTTTTCATGGAGTTTAAGGGGCCATTTTCAGGAGGAATCATTCTCCTGACCCATGGATACAATAGGACCACATTCCCTGATTTAGCAGATTTTATGTCTTCTGCAGAACAGTTTAGACACTGTGAATTACGCACCTGTGTTTTGAACTTATAGTGCAGTGAAGGTGTCTCAGTGCTCCTGAAGGAGGAGAAATCCCTGCCAGCCAGCCCTAGCCAGACAACAGTGAATATTAAGTACCTCAACCCATTGAAAATTTAGAAAAAAATTATCTTCTGAGGACTAAAATAACAAGTAAAGCTCATGTTCAAAAAGTGGAGGGGATGGTAAATGTTCTGAGGTTCTCGTTCCTGGCCTCAATTTCCTGTTTTCAATAGTAGCGTAACATAAAATGTTGTTATTCCCAAGATAAAGAACCAGAATCAATCTACTACCACTATCTGATAGTAATTTTTCTTGTTTCTGGAGAAACGTTGTGGGAACTTTTGAGTCAAAGAAGGAAGCCTATAGTTGCTTTTGTGTTCTCATGTCATTAGACTGTGGTCACAAGACGGCACAAGTTGCTGTTTGAGGTTAGAATCAGACACCTCCATTCAAATTCAGACAATTTTACTGGAGATGGGCCAAGAAGTTTATGCTAACAGTTTAGTATCATTAAGTTATATCAAGCATAGCTCAACTACAATCAAATACTAATTTCCCAGCTTGAGGCTCTCGTTTCACACTCTGAATGATTAAAATACAGCCTGACCAAACACAGGTTGTGAGACAAGTGCAAGCTCTACTTAGAGGTTAACAACCTGAATACTCTCTCATACCAGTTTTACGGTTATTTAGCTCCATTTACTTTGGTGGAACAAGTCCTGATTTACAGCACTGCTTCAGTGCAGGTTTAAAAGCTGTGCTATACAATAGCAATGCTGGTGCCACGTCTCTGGGAGCAAAGCATGTTTACAGTGTGCCTGCCACGGTACTATCACTTCTGAGGCCCTAAAAAGTCTTTACGAAATCTTGATCCATAAAGAACACATTATCAAAAAATTATTTTAGTTTCTCTTTTTTGGCATCATTTCATCATTTAATATCAGTTATGAGGGATTTTTTTCCCAGTGATTTGTCATTTACCAAGGTAATCCTCAGGTTTCAAATCAAATATATGGGTCAGAGGTTTACAAAGTCCATATTCGAGCATATTTTTGGTTGGAACTGATACCATCAGCCTGAAATTAAATCTTGAAAATGCTGTCAAATTTAAAAACAAAAGCCCACCAACTAAACAGATAGAATTAGTCATTTTAGGAATGACTTAGAAATTAGTTTACCTTTTATCATCTCTCCCAAGTGTGATTCTAAGTTTGCACAAAATAGACTATCGTTTCTTCAGTTTGATATGCTCCACCATAGGAGGTCTCCTGTGCTGCTTCTTACTTCATATTGACTTCCTAGGGTAGAGCAGGCAGGAAAAAACATCTGAGTGAATGCATCTGATCAAGGAATGAGGATCTGTGTTCTTAGCTTGACTCACATTGACACAAAATATTTGTGCAGTGGGAAAGCTCAGCAAGCTGACCATGATGAACTTTCAGTCTGCCTCACTGCTAGGTAGATACAACTTTGCCTGCTGGAATTCTCTTTTATGATCTTTAGCTCATGTACATTGAGGATTATGGAAGAGCATGTGTATTTTTGATATCTCTCCACTGCACCTTTTAAATCATCAGAGTTCCCTTTTCACCGTCCTTAGCAACTGGTTTGTCACTGGGAAGCTGTAGAAGGACTTCCCTTGTGAGCCTGGCCTTGTCTGCTTATCCAGTGCAATGGCCATGTTCTTCGTAGAAGAGATCAGCTCTCTTCTCTTTCCCCATAACATGACCTTAAGTGGGGTAGAAACATCAGGAGTTCAGGGTAGCATTAAAGAGGATTTGTTTCCTGAGACATGTCATTGTTTCTCAGTTCCCCGCAGCAGAAACTTTAAACGAATGACCTTTCCAGAACATGTAAGCCAGCTGAGCCCGACTCATACTAATTCTGATGACTTGATATTGAGTTATGATTACTTCTAGCAGGGACAATGTTTTGCAACATCATATTAGGGATAATAATAAATAAAACCGTAGTCCCTTGTCTCCCCAAAAAACAACCTCCACCGTGGTTATTTACCCGATGGGTCTTGGGAGACTTTAAGGCCATCACAGATGTCAGGGTTAATGCAAGACAGACTTTGCTGAAAGAAGCGAGTAGCTATAGTGCCACCTCTCTATTTCTCTTCCTTCCTGCCCCTAATCCTGACTTTAGGGAGGGATAGCATTTTTTTCTTGTGTGCCTGGTTTGCTGGGAGAGCCACATAGCTGTGGTCTGTTTGCTCAACGTTAGCTGCGCTGCCCAAGTGTGAAAGCAAGCATGGAGTGTAGATTCTCTCTGACTTCTGTGGGATCTGGAGCAGATCCATGAGGAATGCTACTGTTTTCAGCACTTCCCTTGCTCTGCCCAAGACCAGGCACACTGAGATATGAATGTTGTTACAGCTGCCACATACTATATATAAGCCACATGTTGATGATTATTACTTTAAACTAGAAGGTCTTTGTTTAAAATGTTTTCTTCCACCTAGAACTGACCACGTTTTGTGTGATACTTAAAATAAGGGTTTCTATTTTTAATGTTGTTAAAGTATACCTGGAATTTAGATAACATCATAGTTTGTACATATAAAAAAAGACTATTTATTTATTTATTTACTGTGCAGACAGCTTTATAGGAACAAAGAACTAGCTCCTAATTAATTGAAACAAATTGATCTATTCATTTTTCAATTGTTTATATAATTTTGTGTTGTGGTTTGTTTATTACTTCTAGGTCTGCTTCAGTCCACTCCCTAAATAATAGTGCTTTTCTTTAAAATATAATGAACTGTGTTGCATTTTGGAATGCTGCATGGTCAAATCATGTCACTCCTGTCACCCTGCTGAATGCCATGTTATGCTGCCAATGTTTGGAAGCACTGACTGCTGGCTTTGGCAAGACTGGAAAGGAGAGGAAGACCTGGACACATTGACTACATCTAAGCTATTAAATAAAGTTAGTGAGAGACTTTTCCTGGAGGCCAACTGGCGTGAAAGAGCTTGAATTCATGTAGCTAAACTGTCTTGCTCTCCAAATCACAGTGGCCATATCCAAAATATCTATTGGAGATAGTGCCTGACCCAGGTTAATACCCAAGCTGTTTTGGCATTATCTGGAAGAGCATTAGCAGGCTTGGGCCAATTTAGTAGCATGGATGTTTCCAGGCCCATGTCTTGCTGGTCTTGTTTAGTTTATTCTGTGCCAGAGGGAAACCTCAGTAACTCTGCCAGGAGTCAACAGGAAACTCCTATTGATCTCAGTGACCAGAAGCTGCTGAGAAATATAATCATTAAATTGTTCACCTCCTTTATATTTGGATTCTTTTTCTCATTCTATTTCTTTACCAAATGAACACTGAAATGAACACTTTTTATATCTCATACAGTAATAAATTGTGTTGTTGCCTGCTCAAAACTTGCTAGTTTTGAACTACCAAGAGGTTTTTCACACAAGCTGAGCCTCTGGGAAAGCCAGCTTCAGCTCCCCTCCCTGATAAAGGATCTCATAAGGCTTTGAGCAAGTACCTAAGAACTTATGTGACTCAGCACTCGGTTTGGATAAAAGCTGCGAGCTGTTGTGATACAAACACACCAGATGCTTAAGGTCACATAAGCATGCTAAACTGAAGGGAACCTAAAACTCCCTTTGATTTCTGTGGTAACTTTTTTCACATCTCTGGGACGGGAATTTATTTTAAACCCTGCGAAAAGGACATGAGTATGAATACCCCTGTACCATGATCTTTTCAAAGTCAGAGCACTGGGGCTGGCTTTGGACAAGCCTGACATGTTCTGTGTACAGTGTGAGGTATTTTGAGGAGCTGGCGCTCTGTGTTTCTAGAGATAACTCTGTTCACTGGTACTCCAATTATCCCATGTAATACTGTAATTCACAGTGCTATGTTATACTTCTGCCTGCAGCAACATAGATCAGAATCGACAATTCAGGCTATAATCTTTTTCTCTATTCTAAAGATAAATGGCAGTGAAGGTGAAGTAGATTTAAAAAGCTCATTATATAAAATTATTATATTAGGCCATGCTGTATTACTGAGATTACTTACATGTATTGAATTAAACCATGATTTTCCAATTCTGCAGCAGAATTGGGACATTTTAATCATTGCGTTATCAGTTTGGTAGGTAACTATTATCCTGAATTGCTGCTCAAAATGAAAAAAAACTGTATTGTTTTATCCAGAAGGTTTCTGGTTTCTAGCACTAGCCTTTACTTTTCTTAGAGCTCAGATAAATGATTGAATTACTGAAGCTGACAAGTACTGATTTCAATGACATTTAAGGTAATGCATATTTTGCCTCAGGTTTGCTATAAGCTGAGTGTGCTGTTAATTAATGCGGTCATTTGATGTGCAGCACCTTGCTGAACTATGAGGACTTGATTTTGTGCTTTCACCAAATGTTCCTTTTAAAAAGACTCTGTCTTTCTTAATTGACCTATTCATGGATCAGTCCCATAAAAGAGGTTTTAGAGCCCGACATGTACATAATCATACCTGGCCCAGGCTGTGCGAATCTTATTTGATGAAAATGTTACGAAGAAAAGAATTGGGTTGTTGCTCAGAATGGTTTACTTAGAAATGAATATTTTTTCCCTGAGTTGGATTTTGAAAAGCAGGAAGTATGTCAAAACAGAGGAGAAATATTAGACCACAATTTACTTTTGCCTCCCTTTTCCTTCCTTTTCTACGTTGCCCGCAGTTATGAAGCACTTTCCCATGAATGCTTGCATATGGCAGTGGCTCTACTCAGACCTACTGAGACCAGTGCATCAGTTAAGGTTTGCAAGGCCATAATGTGTTTATTTTTGCAGATTGATTTTATGAGAAGTCAAAGAGGGCTGGCATCTCCCTCCTACTGATAATGGTGGTGTTGAAAGTGCTCCATGCATTCCAGGGCTAATGCTCCTTTGGAAATACATGCAGATTCCTTTGGTCTTCGCTGGGGGAAAGACTGACTCCTCATTGAAAAAAAGAAAACAACAAAAACTTAAGATACAAAACCTCAACACAATAGTTGTAATGGCCCAAATAAAACATAAGACCCCCAATATCATCTCAAGCGCTTATTTTGGGGAGCCTTTGGGATTAGAGGCTTGAAGTTTGACCCAGGGATGAGTATCTCCATGGTCTTTTTGTGGACAGAAGGATGCAGGCTCTGCCCATGTGTGAGTGGGCTGTGGTTTGCAAGGACGTAGCTCAGTGGCCTGAGCTGGTACTCCCTGCCTGGCAGAGGGTATCACCACAGACTCGACGCTGATTCACTGTGCACAGGCTCTGAGCTGTACTATACAGCTATCATACCAGGCTTCATCTCAGGCTCTTTTTGACCCTCTTTGGCTTTTTTAAAGCTGGATCCTATCAGCTTATATTCTTTCTCTAAAAATTTGCTCTACTCCCCTCCTCCACTGCTCCCCTCCCTCCCCTTCCCCTCTATTTCCACAACTGGACTTACTTTTCCATACTTCCCATTCCACCATCTATCCACTCCATATGTTTATATTTTCCTATTGCCGAGGCACGGCGTGCTGACCTGCCTGGACAGAGCTCCTTTATCATAGAGATAAACATGATGTCCCCCTCACATAGAGTTTCTATCATGTGTGACCTTTCATCTTGAACTGCTATGACCTTTTTTTTTATTAATGCTGTACTGTGCTGCTTGCAGAAGCCGGGAAAGAAAATCTTTTGTTTCTAGATAGAATACTGCTAAAGGACATGATACGGTCTTGTTTTTAATCCAGCTAATTAAAATCTGCATGTGCAGTGTAACTGAGAACGCAGCCTTCGCCCACCACTTTCCCACAGGCAGGGAATAAAGGCCTTTAGTGCAGCAGCAGCTAGCCACCCTTGGATAACAGAGAACAGAGCCCACAATTCATCCCAGCTTTCCTTATCATAGCCGCGGAGGGCTTTCCCCTCCCTCCCCCTTTCTCTCCATGGAATCACTTACTGTAGCTATGTGCCTCTATACATCACTTCAGAATGTAATCAAGTTAAAAATATGTTAGCTTGCATTTATCTATGCTCCAGTGAACTCCAAATATAATTCATTTCTAGTAAAAAAAAAAAAAAAGAAAGAAAGAAGGGGGACAAAAGGGAGGGGAAAAGAGAAAGAGAAAAAAAAGAGAAAGGAAAAGAAAGAAAAAGTGTCTATTTCTGATCAAATGTCAACCCTATTTATTTTAAAGCTGTTCTGCCAAGGACTAACTGAATATCACAGTTTAGCAGTTTACACTTTTGTGTGTTCATTATGTTTGTTTTTTTGGATTTGCTGGATAGCTGTGGTTATTACTAAGGCTGCCTTTTGTGTGTGTGTGTCAGGGAGAGGGTGCCATGGAATTTTTTCTTATGAAACATTTCCTTGGTTAGTTTTTCACTTGTTGTTTTTTGTTTGGTAACTGAAGTGAGGAAGGAGGAGGAGAAGGAAGGCAGCCTGATGGGAGGGAGCAGTGAAGGCAGGATGGGAAGCACTAAAATTTAGCCTCCACCTGTTTTCTCTTCCTTCAAGTCATGTTTTATATGATGATGATGAGGTCATCAGGAAGCATAAAAATGTGCCAGGAGATTCAAAACTTGGAAGAAGATTGTGCAATGTGAGTAGAAAATACATTTCAGTGCATGTACAGAAGCCCTTCCCCCAGTAAAGCACACAAACAGGCTTTCTGTGGGCATTCCCTGGTAACCCACACAAAGAGCTGCTCAAACAGCTGTGCCTTTGGCTAAACACCATCCACAGGGCTACTGCAGAAAATGCTGATTTTTGGGCATTAACTTCCCTAACACAAATTCAGCGAAATATACTTACAATTCTTAAAGCAAGGGATTGTGAACCCTGACTAAATATGCAACACCCTAATGAATTATTCATATGTGTGTTGTACTCAGGGAATGACTAAAGAGATATGAAAACCAATGTTTTGAAATCTAATAAGACTTTTTAGGTGACATCAGTCTAACTAAAGCACCTAAAATCACAATTTTTGAATATCTAAGTACTTTTAAAACAGACAACAGAATGAATAAAAGACATTAGCGGTACTATGCTGCCTATATATTAAAATATGCTATGCTGATCAAGCACAATAGTGTTTCTCATCACAATTTGATTATCTTATTCTGATAAATAAAGATCTGTACACAAATAAAGATCTGTACACTTTTCTGCTTTTGCTGGCTATGAAAAGACAATATTAAATAAGAAATAGCTATTATCATGCTTACATGATTTTGATGTATTATATTTATATAAGACATCATGAAATTACACCAAGCATAACTTTTTATGTGCTCTGGAATTAGTGTGTAATCAGTAGAACAGTGATAGCCAAGAAGACATTTATCTGTATTTTACCAACTTAAGGTTTTCTTTTTTTCATATTTTGAGGAATATATGCAATAACTGCTTTTCAATACTGACCCCCACTTTGACACAGTAAAAAGGCTGTTAGTGTCAAGTCACATATTTTTTATAAAATAAGTGTTTGCATATTGCATAAGCAACATAAGATCATGAAGCTCCATGTATTCCTTTTAAGTGGGCTAATCCTAATAAGCACAGCATTTTTTTATTCTTACTTAGCAGTCTTCCTTAAGCATTAAAATTAATTTGGATTTTGGGGAACATCTACAATTTTTATGGGCAGATCCAATGTTAAGTAATGTCTTGTAATTCCAAGTAACTAATAACATAAATTAGGGCGGTGATCATTGTTTTTGTCGCTAATAACTGTTGTTGTCAAGCACTTCTTAAGGAGAGGGCGCATAACAAGAGCTGAAAATCAAACACATTGCTGTGCTAGTCACACATGGCAAGCAGCATGGCATAAATTGCCTCTCAAAGTTACTGAAGAAAGTTGAACATCAGGGTATGCTAAAGGTCAGGCTTAATAATGGCACATAAGTCTTAGATCCCCACAGTCAGCATTTAATACACTGAAAATCAGGATGCCTTTACTAAGTCCCTAAATCACTTTGTGCACTGAAAACTGCATCCAAAAAGTTTAGGTTATCATGAGACCCAGAAGTTATTAGGAGGTGGTTGCCAATACACTTGATGAAAGGGGATCAAAATGACATTCTGTATTCTCATATGTGGGATCTGAACCTGCACTTCATACATTCTGGTTCATCTGTGCCATCAGCAACTGTTTACAGGGATTCCTTATTGCTGATACCATGGAAAAAAAGACTGTGACAGAAGGGCATTCTGTATCAGTTTTCAAAGTTTTCAGAGTTTCATAGTTTATACCTCTACTTTTTATGCCACTCTAAATCTTGTGCACAGCAGATGTATCTGATCTTCCATAATTAAGAAGGTATTCTACATTAAGTGAAAATTCAGAAAACTAAAGAGGCTGACAATGTCATAGATTGCAGTTCTTCAAAAGCTTCAGCTACGGCTGCAGAAAGATACCTTTAAAATGACTGTTCTTCTCTCCTGTAGTAAGCTCATATCAAAGCAACTACTTAAATCAGTGCCAAAAGAAATGAAAACAGTAATTATGATTAAATTTCTTTTGACACTATAAATTCCTCTCACAATCCAATTGTCAGATTTCACTGCAACCCTTCCAAACAAGAGCTGGCCAGTCCAATTGTGCAAGAATGTTTTATAAGGCTATGAAACGCTGGGTCTGCCAATCATGCCCTTTCTACAAATGATAAAGACCATGGCAGTAATGCTTCATCCAAACTCATGATTCAGGGGGACAGTAAGAGGCAGCTGCTGAATTGCAAACAGATCATGAGTCACCCTCTCTCTGACTCTTAAGTAAAAAACCCAAACCAAAACAATATTATGATTAGAAAGTACTTTCCCTACTCTCAGAGTTGAGGAAGAGAGTGGCAGCCCATCTGTTTTTGCAAAATAACTAGGTAAGTTTATTACTGGTGGTGAAAGCAATAGTGTTGCCACGTAGCTCTGGAAACAGAAGAGTAATGCTGACCAAATAATCATGCCAAAGTCAGGTTTTACCCACTGAGAATAATTCTGTGTGAATAAAAAATTACTTGGGGGTTTGGGATTTAGTCGAACACTAGCATAGTAGTCACAATAATAATCCTAATAAGTAGTTATTAGTAATGGGAACAGAGTGACAGCACTTTTTAGTTATAAATAATTAGTTATCAGCAATGGGAAACCTATGGTATTGACAAGAACCCAAGGCTGGTTCTCCTTCAGGTACCTGGCAAAAGAAGTGAGGTGACTTGACAGGTACCTGTGTCTCCTCCCCTCAGCAGAAACGGAACAGGGGTAACTGCTTATTCATGGCATTGTAAAGATTTCTTTCTACTCATTTATCCGTCGTGTTGGTAAGGTCCCAATTTTTTTTCTGCAGCATGATGGAGCAAGGTGAACTTCCATTCAGGGTTTAGCATAAAATTAAAAATGAGTCCCTGAGAGCAGTTCTCCGTCTTTGGTAAGAAGCTTGGATCCCTCTAAAGGAAAATCAACTGTAATCTGCTTTTACAAATTCAAGCCTGATGTTGTTCCTACTCATGTTGGTTGGATCAATGTGCCTATCTTCTCCAACATCAGGTTTCAGCTTTCTCTGAAATAAATGGAGTCCTGGACGGTTCTTCTACCCAACATCAGGATGATAGTTTTGGACAGGTAGAATATCCAAAGTTCAGTTTTCTGAAATTGTGCCCACAAGCAGCTAGCCAGAGTTTAGCTCTCTCAGATTGTTTGCTGCAAATGAGGATGACAGTATTATGACATTTAACATCAATACAGTAATCCAAACAAAAGCAAAATAACATGTTTTGCGAATTTTCTGGTGCCAAGGGATTACTATTTACTGCTGCTGTAATTTAGAAATACCTACATACAAATACGTAGCCTTTTTAATTTTCTCAAATGGGAACAGGATTATATCTGAGCAAGCTAGCTAAATGTTTACTAGTGTCACTAAAATAATTCGCGATTCATCTCACTTTTACCTTTTTGTATACTGATAATTTCTCTCAAACAGACAAATGCTATGCATACGCATGGTCCAATACTTCTGCCTTGCTCCCTATCACCACAGAAGGGTTGGGATAATCTTTCCATTTGCATGAGGTCAGTTAGGACATTGGTAGCAGCAGACTGCCACTGCCCTACTTTTTGGGTTCCACAAAGCCGAAATGTGGTAAATGCATCCCTGACAGTAAAAATTGGAACATCTCTGGAAGTTTCTGTTCAAAATTTAGCCAGTATCAGATCTGGCATAATTTGTTTTTCAGAGATGAATGTGTGAATTCTTAGAAGGAAATACACTTGAACACGTGTAGTTGAAGTTTACCTCTGATGGCATCTTTGGGAAGCATACTGGAACAACTCACAGGGACAAGGCATGCATGAAACCTACAAGCTCTTTACCGGGTGGAAAAGTCATTCTGTCACAACCAAGAGATGAAATGAAACAATGAAGACTGAGTTCAACACACATGCACTTTCTGAATGAAGCCAATAAGAAGGTCAGGAGAGTAACCTGAGTGATCAGCAACGTGGTGAGGCACACACCAATAGTCCATTTCAGGTATGCTTCCAATCAGGTTCTTGTTTTGAGAAAACAACCTTTCAACCTTATTTTTTGCACCTGCAAGCAAGTTACCTCGATTAGCCTGACACTTAACTGGTGCGCTGTCATTTTGCTCTCCTTCCTGCTAGGGCTCTCTGTGTTGATGCCTGTTGTTGCTTGGAGCTTGAGCTCAGGGTGCTGTGTGCTTTGCTTATACATGGCAACATTCATGTTCCTGTTCCCTTGGCTTTGCTTCTAGAAATCCATTAACAAACATCTAATTTTTTTTCATTGTCTGCCATTTTTTTCTTCTGTAAAACAATAGCTGTCATGTCTTGAAGCTCAGTAACTGTGCTTTACATAAACCTGCAAATTTTGATCAGAATTCTTTGATCTGTTTAATTTCTTTCTCTGAATTGCTTTCTTTTAATTTCTAGTTATAGTATTTTCCTCATCTTTCATCTCAAATGGTTTTCTTCAGATAGGATTTTATTTTCTACTTTCTAACTCTGTTCTCTCTCATATTTCAAAGTGCTTGAAACTTTCTGATCCCTTATAAAAGTCCTTGCCTTGGACATGCTTTTTAAGAGACTCAGCTGCTCACACATGCTTTTTCTGAGTTTTTTTATTTTGGCGATTACTATTCTGATGGATTAAATTTTTGACTCTTCCATTTGAATTCGGTAAGTAACCTAAAAGTTAGGTGGTCTTCATGTCACTTGTGAGGTTAAGATTTCATTTCTTTCTTTGTTTATGAACAGCCAAGATCATAGATTCTACAGTGAAGATCAAATGTTGCTGTTAGAACTAAACTGAGGTTCTGGAGGGACCATTGTCTTAAGAGTAGTGAATTTAGGAGGCAAATGTAAACTTTCTTAGCGTGATGAAACATAATGTGCTCCTGTGAAGTATGTTTTAAAAAAATGAGGTGTTAATCATGCTTTGAACTTAGCATATGAGTTGACTTTGCATCTCTGACTTTGACTTAATTAGCTGTCAAATACTATTAATTAAAATACTGTTTTAATTTTTTTCAGAAATTAAACAATAAGCTGCCTTGAAGAAGCTATCAGCATAAATTTAAACAGTTCTAAAACTCTGCCTTCTGTTTCTAAGTGTTTACTCCTGGAATGAATCCTGCTAAAGTCCCTGGGAATAAGGGTATAAAGCACCTGGCCCATAATCTTGGAGAGTTGCTACTCTCATTCTTACCAGAGCTTTGTCTTGCCTGGTATCCTGCTTTGTCTCTGTCAGGTTCATTATAGAAACAAATTATCATTTGTCCATGTCTTCTTGGTAGATTTAAATAATTCTTAGCAGATTAGTGAAACACAGGTTTTCTCTGTAGAAATTCTGCGGATGTGACTTTGTGGCATACTGAACATCCAGCCATTTTATTATTTTGCTTTTAGTGACCATTTTAAAAGTAATGCCCTGAATAACCAGTTGAGACTCTTCTAAATAAAGATACGGCACTTGCTACCTCCAGTCTTCTGAAATAGTTGTTTACACACAATCTGAATTTTAGCTTCTTCACAACTCGAATGTCTTGTGGGTCTGGTAATTTTTTTAAAAATTTGATATATTGGCCATTCAAAATCATGCACAGCTTCTCCTCTTTATTACCTCCCCCCCACCAAAACAAGTCCCCCAAAAAAGTCCCCGAAAAAAGCCAAACCCAAAACCCAAGAATGTCTGAGATAAGTAATCTCCTGATGTTGTGAGGAAAGAAAACTGATGCAGGAAAATAATTCAACTCTCCAATTAAATGCCTCAGCTTTTCTAATTGCTTTCTTTAGGCCCTTCTGATCTAACGCTATCACTGTCTGTTGTATGAGTCTTTTACTTCTGATGGACTTATTTTTTTCCCCACTAGCTCTCAGCTTGTGATAAACACTCCAATTCATGCCCTAGCTTCCTGTTCCTGGTATGCAGAACACATGTCAGAAGAACTGGCCTAACTAGAGAGAGAAACTATGAAATGTAAGACGGGAGAAGTACAAACACCAACTCAGTATGAGCTTTAGGATGTTAAAATTGACATTTTGGAGATTTTGGAGATTCTAGTGATTCAGTTGTGTAAACGAATCTGAGAATTTTTTTTTTTCATTGCTAATATAAATTTCTTTGGCTTGTAAAAATTCAACGAGCACACGGCTGTTTCTCATTAGTGGTGGCTGTCACTAAAATGAATATGTTGCTGAGTGTTCAGTTTCTGGGAAACGTGGTTGAAACACGAGCAGCTCTCTCAATGCAGAGCTCAGAGTCAGATGTTTTCAGAGGGGATGTTCCCCATTAAGTAATGACAGAAAACCATACGGAACACATTACAAATCGAAATACTGATTGATGAAGTGCCTGTGGTCAGCTTTCTACAGAAATGAGAATTTTGAACGTATTATCACGTCAGCATGGAATTGATCTCACGTGCAATCACATTTTGTTTTCATTTCTTTTTTGCTTTACAGTCTCACACGTGCTGTTCCAGATCATGTTTATAGCAAGCAGAACCTCAGACTGAAGGAAATAAAGCATCAATTTTGAGCTCTGATGTTTCATTGATTTAGTCCCGTTCATAGAGCCAAATAAGTCTGAGTTTGTTCACACAGCTGGTGAGCTATAAACTCTTTCTCCCTATAGTAAACTTCTTCCCTCCTTCTCAAGAGCTGGGAGAGTGGAGTCGGAGTTTGCTGGAGCATGCAGGCATTGGGGAGGGAGAAGTGGGGTCACCTGGTCAGGCAGAGTGGGTCCTGTGCAGTTTTGCATTTAGCAGACTAAAAGCTCCTTTTTGTCTTCCCCAAAGTAGATGTTTTCCTTTTCCTACTTAACTCGTTTGCAGGGGTTCAGTGAGGAAAATCAGCTGGTTCATGCTGACTTTAGGGCAAGATTGGTTGATTGTTTGCATTCAAGATACTTGCTACTCGGGCTGCAAGTTCAGGTTTGTTTCAGATACAGTGACCTCTTCTGTTTTACGCAGAAAGCAAACAGGGCTGATTGTATGAAATGTATACAGCTATTCGCTGTGTACACAGATCGCAAATGAACGCACGTCTGAGCCACAGCACATTGAATGAAAAAAATATAGTCAAATAGTAAATTTAGAAACTTAGGTCAAAGAATCTAGTTCTTTTTTTGCCAAACAGTACTTAAATGGTTCTTCAGTAAAAGCCTCAGCTGGAATAGACTTCGACGCATATTTAGCACAGTGTTATGAACACTTGAGTATTTCTGTTTCTGAGATCCCAAGATGAGATTATTAGAGTGGTAAGGCACATCAGGTGCGAGAGCCAAGTCTTGCTTATGCCTTTGCTGATGGAAACTCAGTCAAGTGAATAGAGTTACTTGGTTTACATTTGCACAGCTGAGGCCACAGGTTGGTCCAGGACTCAAAAATTTGAACGTAAGGAAAAAATAACAATCAAATGTCTGCTATGCCTAGAAATGTGAATAGTGGATTGGATGTAAAAATTAAAAACAAGGAGAGGGAAATATCAGGCATTCATGTAAAGCACAAGGATAAATTTTAGGGTCTTTTTTTTTTTCACAATCATTGATTTCAGAGAATCAGACCTGATTATTCAGAATTGTTGAGAATGCACAATCCTTAGCTGAATTCTCTGAAAACAAAACCTTTGAGGCTTACAGCAAAAAAATTATTACACTCCTAGCCTTCTTAAATACATGTGAACGTTTTTTTTTATTTTGTCTAAGAATTAGGCATGGCAAACTGTCTTTCAGAGATCTGATTTCTGCCCTTCAGACTTCTGCAGATGTACTTGAAAATGCAGAACAAATGTACCTTGCTGATAAGCAATTAGTTACTTTTCACGTTGTGTTTATTCATGACTCAAATCTGTATTGGTATGCAAACAAAGAGTAGGGTTTAAGGGATCTGGGGGTGCTGATTGACAGGAAACTGAACATGAGCCAGCAGTGTGCCCAGGTGGCCAAGAAGGCCAATGGCATCCTGGCCTGGATCAGGAACAGTGTGGCCAGCAGGAACAGGGAAGTGATTCTGCCCCTGTACTCGGCGCTGGTGAGGCCACACCTGGAGTGCTGTGTCCAGTTCAGGAAGGATATTGAGGTGCTGGAGCAGATCCAGAGAAGAGCAACCAGGCTGGTGAAGGGACTTGAGCACAAGTCCTGTGAGGAGAGGCTGAGGGAGCTGGGGTTGTTTAGCCTGGAGAAGAGAAGGTTCAGGGGAGACTTCATCGCTCTCTATAACTCCCTGAAAGGAGGTTGTAGCCAGGTGGGGGTTGGTCTCTTCTCCCAGGCAACCAGCCATAAGACAAGAGGGCATGGCCTTAAGCTGTGCCAGGAGAGGTTTAGGTTAGATATTGTGAAGAAGTTCTTTACAGAGAGGGTAATAAGCCACTGGAATGGGCTGCCCAGGGAGGTGGCAGATTCTCCATCCCTGGAGATTTTCAAGATGAGGCTGGACGTGGCACTTAGTTCCATAGTCTAGTAACCGCGGTGGTGTTGGATCAAGGGTTGGACTTGATGATCTCAGAGGTCCTTTCCAACCTGTCTGATTCTATGATTCTATGATTAATTCAAAGGATAAATAAATGCAGAATAAATTGGATAAAAATTTACAAGGACCTGTTCAGGAATATCAGATTTTAAGTTATCTGTAGCCTTCATAATTATTTTTATGTTCTTGTGTTATTAAAAATGTAATGCAGATGTCATAGTGATAGTAATAATGAGTTATTAACTGATATTCTCCTGCCTTTCAGGTATTTAAGTTGTGAAATACTAGGAGTCTTTTTTTATAGTGATGTTTAGTCACTGGCAACAGATATCGACTTTCAGTAGGGCTGAAAGGCTTTGTGGCAGGAGGAAGGTTGAGAGAGCTGCAACTATCATTCAGATCACCTTCCTCATGTACAATTTTCTTACCATACAAGAAGATCCTGTAGTCTTCAGCTCTTCATACCAGCACTGTGAGCTCTACTATCAGAACTGTTGCAATTGTACTTTTTAGTATTGTCGAGGAATTTCAAGTTTGGGCTTAGACTGGGCACAGATCAGGAAAAACTCACTGAACTGTTATCTGGCGTGAGCTTCAGGTCTCATGAATCCTGCTAGTCTTGAAGAATCAAATGTTCCGAAGTCTTCACTGAGACTGTTCCGCCAGCCTAAGATGTGCAAAAATCATTGTCCTTTTCTGGATAGGAGAGCATCTCCAGTGAGGACAGGGAAATGTTGATGGCATTTTCTCAAATCTTGTGTCTATTTCAGGAACTGTCAGTGTGGGACATTCCCATAGTGCACTGTTTGGTCTGGGATAGATGATTGAGGCTTTGGTGCCAGAAAGGCTAATTAGTACTCTACTAGGTGCACACTTGCGCATTTCTGACAGTGTAGTCACTACACAGGTTTTGTGACTTCTAGGCTTGCCCTGCTATGACAGGAAGCAAGAGTATGATTCCTGGCTCCTAAAGCTGCTCCAAGAAAGGTCTGAGCAGGCTTGTCCTGCAAACCCCTGGCTATGCATTTGAGCTGCCCTCCTGAGCTGGAACTAGCACTGATGTGTATGTGTGGTGAACAGAGCTGCAGAGTGAGGGCAGTCAAATGGGTTATCTCCAGGCATGGGCTGCCTTTTTTCTTTCAGGCTCTAGGCATCCTAAAACTGATAGATTAGATAAATGAACTTGAGATTTTCCCATGGATCAGACGAAATAGGGAAGTTCCTCTTTCTCCCTCCACTGTAAGTTTCTGCGCTTCTATTCTGATCTAAATCAAGAAATTAAGAATATAGATATTATTGAATTTATCTTCTCTAGGACTCTGTTTGTTCTTGTATGCATGAAGATAACAGCATATTTTGTCTCAGATAAAAATGTTCAGACAGCATTACATGAATTGCCATATCTGTTGTTATCATTATCCTCAAGTATGGTTTGTTGAGAGAGAAGATTTGCCAGCATAAGCAACACTAATATAGATTTCTATTTTCTTTTATTATTGTATGTTCTGAAAGGCTTTGTTTGATTTTGTTCCTTTGAGGAAGATTGCTTTATTTTTTAACCTGCCGATTCTTATACATTTCATCAGCCTTAAAAAATATTTTCAAAATGCTTAAGTGACTGAAGACTTTCTCTCTTTCTCAGATGTGATCTGATGTGGGTCTGGGAATGCTATTACCTGCTATTATACACTAGTGAAATTGGTGTGATACAGATATCCAAGACTTCTGAGGCTCTTGGTCTCATACAGAAGATCTGGCACTAATACAACCATTTAGGTTACTGGTATGTGTTTTTATTGAAAAACATCCCAGTACAACCTCATTTATAGATATAAAGACATCTTGTGTTGTTTCTTCCCTGTCCTGATATTTCCTTTCTAGATTGAAATAGGTGATACTGCTAAGAGTAAGAGTATAACCGCACCAATATTTGATGTTGTATTAACTACATCTGACATCTTGTTGAAAGTTGTGACAGAGGCTCCTAAGTGCTAGTCTGTTCCAAACCCAAGATTTAAGGTCTAATTCCACAAACCTTCTTCGCTTTCTTTTTAGATTGAGGCTTTTTGTCTGATTGGCTCTCTTGGAAGATTTTTTTATGGTTAGATTTATGCTGCCAAATCAGATTGGGATTCAGACTTCAGGTAGGGCTTTGGGTGTTATTATTTCTGTCTCATAATAATGATAAGACAAGGATTAGGAACAGTGTGAATGAAGAGTAAGGCTTGAAGCTTTTGGAGCAGAACTAGCTCTCACCAGAAATGAGTGCATGTTAATGTTGCACTTCTTTTATGGGGCTTTTTTTGAGCTTCCCTAGAATTTTTGAGTCAGTCATCTGAGATCTAAACAGCAAGGCTGCCTAAAAAGTAAACACATGATTTTAGATGTGGTGAGCAGATAAGATTGGATATGAGTTCCAAGAATGTACAAAATTAAATCTGCCTGATTTAGCAGCAGAACAGTTACTGCACGGTGGTAGCACCACACTTGACTCATCTCCAATGTCGCAACACTGTTAACCAGAGAGATTGGACACAGAGATGACTGTTCTTGGCCTTGCTGGGAATACCAGCAAGAAGTCTGCCAGTCGTGCTGTTTCTCATCTCATGTGCTAGTCATATACAGAAAAAAAACATTTTTCCCTACTAAGTCACATCAAGTAGCACCTAAGTATTATAGCTGCTGGATTTCCATAGGCCACTTCAGGACTCCTCCCATTAGAATACCACTGCTGGGTGATCACATCTGGCCATCAGGGAGCAACTTTGGGCCTACTGATTCAACAGAAAAACTGGTTAGGACCTGAGCTTACTAGTCAGTATTGTGTATTGATCTGCAAATTCATTTCTGTTAGACTATTGACCATGTAACACTAATCACTACTATTTTCCAGAGTGACATGAGGTTGCCACCACCTTTTACTGTTCTGAAATGATGTGGGACACAACCCTCACCCCCCCAAAAAATCCCCAGATCTCTTTCTTTTCTGCCCATCTCCCCTGTATGGTGCAAAACCACTTGCTAGAAGGGACATCAGTTATTGCAAAGCCGATATGCATTGTATAGTTTTGCTTCTTTTTATGCCTCTGATTTTTTTTCTGAATTGTCTGATTACTGAAAAGATTAAATACAAAAGGAGAACATGAAACAAAGGTAGTACTTCTTTCTTTTTCTCAGGGCCACTCAGCTCACAAGACATCTGAAACAAGAGGGCCCTTCTAAGTCCCACAGCAAGAGCATGTTTTTCTGTTCATGCTCTCACATTCTCTCTTGCTCTCACTTGCTTTAAAGCATACATCTGACACAAATTAATCTGCAGGGTTTTTAGTCATTTCCCATCCGCTCCTGGGGCAAATTAGACTTGCTGATGTTGTTTTGGCCTAACCCTGAAGCAGCATGAAAGGAATGGCCCAGAGGGAGAGCGAGCATGTTCTCCTTGGCTCCTCTTCCATGTACTCTCTGGCCTGTTCAACAAAAAAATGAGTTCAATTGGCCTGAAAGGCACTGGGAGATTGAAAACCCCTCTGTAGTACCTTAAAGAACCAAAATTACTTAATTAATGTGGAGACCATTATGTGCGGTTACCATATGAATGAGTAAGTGGACTGCCTGAGCTACAGAGCAGGAAAGAGGAAAGGATATCTGAGGTCAGACTTGTCAGGGTAAAGGAATCCTAAACAATGAGGGCATTGGTTTAAGATTTGAGGAAGAATTTGAAAAAGAGCCCTGAGAGTGAAATTAAATGAAGCATGGGAGAGTATTAGTGGAGATTAGCAGTGCTGTGAAGGAACCCAGAGCAGACTGCCAATCGCCCCTAAGCACAGGCAGCTTTAACTGGGCTGCTGCAGACAGGAATCAGGCAGTACACCGCTGGAGTCTGACTGAAAAGTATTTTCTTGAGCAACGATAAAGAGTTTCTCCTCCACACCCCCTTTCTTTCACTGACTTCTGAAAGTGAACATGCCCCCTCTCAGCTGCATGTGAGGGTGTTTGGTGTTTTTTTGGGGGGTTTTTTTTTTGTTTGTTTTTGTGGGTTTGTTTGTTTGTTTTGGGGTTTTTTGTTTGGTTGGTTGGTTGTTTTGTTTTGGGGGTGTTTTTTTGTTTGGTTTTTTGTTTGTTTGTTTTGGGGGTTTTTTTGTTTGTTTGGTTGGTTTTTTGTGGCTTTTTTGTTTGTTTGTTTTTGGTTTTGGTTTTGGTTTTGGTTTTGGTTTTTTTGCCAGGCAGACTTATGACAAAAGCAGATAAATCAGAGTAAAGATTTGAAAAGCACTCGGGTACTCTCAGTGTAAATGTGAGACTCACTTAGTAGCACGGGGTTGTCATCACAAGCATCCTGCTTCAGATGAGGAGAGGACAAAGCCTGGTGAAACTAATGACGTTAATGGCTGTGCTTGTAGTGGAAGTCTGTGAAGGAACTGATGAGATATATTTGCTTGCATATAGAATGAAAGGGATGGATACTGGTTTAGTAAAAACTAGATTATTTTTTCAAGACATGAATGCTTAGTGATCTAAATTTTTCAGAGCTATTTGAGGCCATTTCAAGGTTTTTCTGCCTGGAGTTTATCTTACTCGCTATAGTTTCCAGAAAACAGTACCTGCTATAGAACAAGTATCCTTAGGACAAGAACCAGTTGAATGTGACAATATTTTGTCAAGTGTTGACTGCAGTATTTATTTTATTGGCTTTGGTTTCATTTGCTGTCTTTTTGAAATAATATTCATTTACGTGTTCTGGAATAAAAATCCTGACTGCTGAATATGAGTTCCTAGCACTTTTCTGACCAGCTATAAACAGAGTTTTTGCTAAAAGCAAAGGGAAAGTGAATTATCTCTCTGATAAGACTTCTGTTTCAGTTTTCCAGAAGACAACCACCTAGATCTTGGGTAACATCTGCAAAACTATCCACAGAATCCCAAGGTGACACCTGCCAGAGCCTGTAGAAAATCGGAGATCATATTTAGACCACATTCAGATATAACTTATGCTCCCAATTGACTGTATGCCTTGGTAGGATGTAACAACCTTAGAGAAGAGTAATTTAATGCTTTGGTGTTAAATGCTGCTGTACTGTGATAACCAATAGCTGGAAGAAGCTCTTTATTGTGGGGATGGTGAGACGCTGGAAAGGTTGCCCAGAGAAGCTGTAGATGCCCCATCCCTGGAAGTTTTTAAGGCAGACTGGATGGGGTTTTGAGAAATCTGGTCCAGTAGAAGGTGTCCCTGCACATGTGTAGGGGGTTGGAACTAAGCACTCCTTAAGGTCCCTTCCAAACCAAACCATTCTGTGACTCTGTGATTGTATGGACTAATATCCATCTTTGGAAAGCTGCATTGTGTGTCTTTCTCCACATCCTTAGCAGTAAATACCAGAGTAGGTAGTCTGGTATTTTACAACTGAAAGCTCAATCAGTGGGGCATAGCCTTCCAAGGCAGGTCCCGCATTCTTTTGGGGCATCAAGGGAACTTGTGTGATTACACTGCCTCTGTGTAATGGACCAAAATCCTTATGTTGCCTTGTGAAGAGGCGTTCTTAAAACATCACTGGTTTATATGCCTAAAACATTTAGGTGCTTCTGGGAAAGGGGGTGGACCCTGACCATTAACAATCCTAATAGTTTTCCAGTGACACTGAAACTTGTCTGCCCGGTGTTCTAAAATGGAGTGAATTAATGGAATCCACACAAATGTTACTTCACTGCAAAAACTGCATTTTAGAAGCAGATTGGATGACATTTTCCAGTGTTTCCCTTTACAGCAATTGTTTCATTTCTCTGCAAAAGAAAAATTTAAGTAATTGGAATTTTCCCTCAGGATAGGAAAAAATTACCCCCTTTCCAGCCCTTTCTTTATTTTCCCATCTATTAATTTAATTGAAACCAAAATTGTTTGAAATATTAAATACCATTAGAGGCCTCCCATAACTAAGGCTATAGCTGTGAGGGAAATGCTTTTCTAACCTGCACAGCTTTTATATTTTCCTAAACATTCCTATTCTGCTCTGAGACAAAACGAAGCCCCGTTAAAGGCAGGACTATTTGTGCTTGTGTTGGTATACAGGTGTTAGCATTATGAGACCAGTATGTAACGTCTCAAAAGTTTCACTTCAAAATACCTCATTTTTTATTGACCAAAGAAAAGGTGGCTAAAAAAATAAATGAATTGTTCCACAGTTTCATTCTCTACCTGGAGCTTGAACAGGCATGCTAGCAGGGCACTGCTCTTCAGCTGTGTGTTCTGCAGGTTAATACAAATCATAGAATCATAGGATCAGACGGGTTGGAAAGGACCTCTGAGATCATCAAGTCCAACCCTTGATCCAACACCACCGCGGTTACTAGACTATGGAACTAAGTGCCACGTCCAGCCTCATCTTAAAAACCTCCAGGGATGGAGAATCCACCACTTCCTGGGCAGCCCATTCCAGTGCCTGATTACTCTCTCAGTAAAGAATTTCTTTCTAATATCTAACCTAAACCTCCCCTGGCACAGCTTAAGGCCATGCCCTCTTGTCTTACCACTGGTTGTTTGGGAGAAGAGACCAACCCCCACCTGGCTACAACCTCCTTTCAGGTAGTTGTAGAGAGTGATGAGGTCTCCCCTGAACCTTCTCTTCTCCAGGCTAAACAACCCCAGCTCCCTCAGCCTCTCCTCACAGGACTTGTGCTCGAGTCCCTTCAGCAGCCTGGTTGCTCTTCTCTGGATCTGCTCCAGCACCTCAATATCCCTCCTGAACTGAGGGGTCCAGAACTGGACACAGCACTCCAGGTGTGGCCTCACCAGCGCCGAGTACAGGGGCAGAATCACTTCCCTGTTCCTGCTGGCCACACTGTTCCTGATCCAGGCCAGGATGCCATTGGCCTTCTTGGCCACCTGGGCACACTGCTGGCTCATGTTCAGCTTCCTGTCCATCCAAACTCCCAGGTCCCTTTCTGCCTGGCTGCTCTCCAGCCACTCTGTGCCCAGCCTGTAGCGCTGCAGGGGGTTGTTGTGGCCAAAGTGCAGGACTCGTGCACTTGGCCTTGTCGAACCTAATGCTGTGAGAAGTCTGAAGTTGGTACGAATCAACACAGATAATGGTCCCACATGTAATTAGCCAGGCTGCCTTCAAAACCCACCTTGCCAGCCTGGCTGAGTGAGGGTTGAATTCCCTCTGGAGAGCAATGTTGCTTTAGGAGACATGTGACTGACTAGTCACCCGCTCTGTAGCTGTCATGAAGGACTTCACTGGTAGTTTTTCAAGCTAGGCCTGACTAATATTTTCCACCTGCTCTTATGGAGTGTGTATGAGTTGCTTAAGCTGTACTTTGCAGAGGAGGTGTGTTCAAGCAGTTGGCTGTAGATGCAGCTGGGAGGCAGAACTGCCTGCGTTGCCACGGGTGAGGCCAGTCCCTGATAGCATGTGAATTTGGACACAGCAGCAAAAAAAACCCTGACCAAACATGTTGTGTGCTTCTGCATTATTGGTGGGAGTTTTTTTGGTTTTTGGGTTTTTTTAATGGGAAAGAAAGTCACACCATATAAATGAGAAATAAAGGTGAAGCTAAGGTGGTTTTTCTTAACTCTAGAGCTAAAAAAGCTGACAGAAATTGCTCACCCTCTAAACATCTGCATTACTTCTGCTAACAATAACATGTGATGATCCTGCTAATTCTGTCTTGACCATGGAGTTACTCAATATATTATCCTGCCCTATAGCAGTGATTGCTCATCATATGGCCTAAATAGAGTTAACAGCTGAGTGTGACTCTGCTAACGCAATGTATAATGGCCAAATTTTTTCGGGTATTAACCTAATCAGCACTGCAGGACATGTTTAGTTAAGGATACCTTTCTGTGAAATATATTGCAGGCAATATAGTCCTGATACATAAATTATCCTTATTTCTCCACTCCCATCTGAATAATAGTAACTTTTTATTGAAAGATTTTTGTGTTACTTCAAATAGACTTTAACCCTGACAATGCTTCTTAATGAAATATAATTGAAGAAATGTGATTTCACTTTAGGAGTTTTTTCTCTGTCCTTGCCAGTTCATAGCAGTTAGAAATCCTTTGCCTCAGAGCCCACACAGGAGAGAAACTTGTATTACTTAAACTTCCAAGCCTTTTTCATGTGTAAACCATAAATATAGTAGCTTTCAATGATTCACAAATTAAGCTAATAAAAATAAAGGCAGGGAGGCTGGTAACTTCATACTTTCTGAGAGTTTGGGAAGGGTTTCTTAATTATTTAAAAAACCCTGAAAACAGCTGAAATCAGGAAAAAATGAATGATACATGAGATCAAAAACTACATAGTTCTTTTAAAGGATTCTGAATAACTAATCCATCATTAAGATTCCGTTTAATGGCTGGTGCTCCTTCTAATTGGTTAAACTACTTAAGAAAGTATTTCAGTGCAATCATTAGCATAGAAAGCCTGATTGTTTATGCCTTTTGATCACTGATGCTATCAGGGAAGAAGTTGGATTTTAATATTCTTGAGAAGGATGTGTAGAGTTCTGACTGCCATCCGTGCTTCTTTCTTGTAATGTTATATGTCTAAGATCCTTCAGTTGCACATAGATATCATCTTATTTCCTCTCATCAAATGTTTTCATAATAATGCCCTTTTTGTACTATTTATTATACACTATCCAGTGAGCTTCTTGGGAATCAAGTAACTTAGAAGGAAGGGTAGAGAACACATTCTTTTTGTAGGTTGTGTGGACTATATATGTTGTGCCTTGGAGACAAATACTGGCTTTGGGATTTTTAGTGGTGTATCTGACTTCCTATGATTCAATGTGAGTTACTGTAGAGGCTAAATCATCTGCCATCTGGATTTCATCTGTTTATACTTGACCTAGGTGAACAAGATCTACCAGAGTAGGGTTAAAGGTATTTATGCAAAGAATTGTATGCACTAGTTTTGGATTAGCAAGTTTACTGGCATGCTCTTTTGCTCTGAATATTGAGAAGGAATCCTTTCAGGTGAAACTTTCCTACTGCTTCCAGTCTTGAGACACTGTTGTCTTACTGGGTTTTGCTTTTGCTCTTTTCAAATCAGCCCAGAGGCAAGATTCATGCCATGAAGAACGTCAGATTATAAGCTGCCTGGTCTGAGGACATACTGAAAGTAGCCAAAATAGTCCTTGGCATTTGTCATGGCCTAGATTAATAATTAGCATCAGCAGATATTCTAATATTGCTTGGTCCTTAGTGACACCTGGTAGTAGAAATCAAAGGATTATCATCTTTAGCCTAAATTGCTAAGAAATGATAATTATACTGTATGTAGTTGTACCTTTTCTGGACTGAAACCAGCAAGAAATTCATACGAAAAGAATCCACTATGTGTGCACATGTGAGGCTGAAATTTTGATCTAGAGAACTTGTATTGGTTGAATTGTGCTGTTGCTGCCTTGGGCAGTAGCCACCAGTAAAGCTGATTTTAAAAAGTCCGTCAAAGCTAGTGTCAAAACATTCTTTGTTAGGTAGGTAGATAGGGGCATTTTATGTTAATCTGCTTCAGACTGAGGCTAGAAAGCAGTTTTTAAAACCACACTTGTTTCTGAATTCAAAACTGTGCTTGATGAATCATAACCTCACATTGTGCTCAGAAGTAGGCTCCCTTATTTTGAGTTGTCTTTCAGAATGGTGATGGGAGCACACCCACAGAAGTTGAGCTGACTGAACAATGACACAGTGTAGAATTATCTGATACATTTTCTTTAGGTTCCGGATGTTTTCAAGAAAATTTATTTGGAAAGGGTGACATTTTAGATGCAACTTCCAAGTTCTGGAAATATAAGCTATGCTGTCCAGGTGCTCTCTGCCTACATGTGCTCATATGCTGCTCTGGCATGCAGGCTGGAAGATGCAAGTGAAACTTTTGGTTCTGAAAAGCGTCATCTGCCACTCTCACTCACGCCCAAGTCCTGCTTTCTGCTGATATGTTTGCCAGTAAAACCCAACCCTGTGAACATTTGCAGACACTAGTCATAAAAGTAGGCCAGGCACAGCAACAGTTAAAGATTAATAAAAAAATAATAAGAGTGACAGAAAATAGGTGGGTTGTGTTCCCCTCAGCTCTCCCTATCAGCTGTCCTCTTAGGAGCATTTTGCTGGGAAGGAAAATAGTTATTGTGACTGCAGTTACAGGTTGCTGAATGTTTGATTCAGGCAAAGCTTGCAGATTTGATTCCTTATTTCCTCTTACACAGACTTTATAATATCTTCCAGAAAATCCTCTTCAAAAAGTTTTTGGATCACTTACATCAAAAAGTTCAGGCACAGTCATTCATTTCCAGTCATGGCCATTGCAATTTAAACTGTAAAGGAAAAGAAACCTGAGGAGGACGGCTGTTTCAAAATGAAAGGCGTGATGGCTGCCCACTCAGCTATTTAGTCAGAAGTCTTGTTTAACACTGTCCTGAGTTACAGGAATTCTTCATTTAGCAGCCTGTTGTGCCATGTACCCCCCCGACACATATGCAGAAAGCCTCTGTCAGCAATCATGGGGAAAAGAGACAGTTTCATGAGGTGAGTGGGAGGTTATCCCTAATTACAACTGTGTTATACCAGCATTTTATTTCAAACCCTTCTGCTCACATGCATGATTCGTTCAATATGCTGCATACCTGACTTGTGAAATTCTGTGGCAATGGAAAGGAAATGTCTAGGAAATGCCTAGCTTGGGGAAGTGGCTATGGCAAAAATTCATATAAGGTTCCGATGTAGATCGGAACAAAAGATAGTGTGTAACTTGCTGACTGCTCAGGCCCCCAGTTCTGTACAGAATGTACAGAAAAGTAGATACACACATTGCACACTTATCAGAGAAGGATTAAAGCTGAGTATCTAAAGCATTTAGTAATTCTCTCTGGACTCAGATGCATTGGCTACCATCAGTATAGGAATTAATAGGATTTTTAATATAGAAGAGAAAAAGCTAGAAATCTCTGCCACACATTGAAAACACATTTGTGGGTCTGAAAGGTTTCTTTTGACTATGCCACCTGGCCTAAAAAGTTTCTCTCTCCCGTACAAACCCTGCCTCAGAAGTGTCATGGGTTATCATTTATTTCCAAATTCTCCTTTCAGAGCAGAGGATATATCTCAGTTTGTTTCAGCACTGGAAAGCTGAGTGGGATACATAATTAAGAGTACTACAACTAAGTCTCAAGAGTTTTCTGTGCAATGGAACCCAAACAGTGTCTTTAGTTCACTCTTGATCCCTGTGCTTAAATTAAGGGCTGCTATTAATTTAGTTCCAGACCGAACATGGTTATCTTACTCTCAGCAATAAAGTTCAAACAGTAACAGCTCTCCATTACTGTACTGGGTAACGTCACACATAAATTTCCTGTTTATCATTCCTCTGCAATCTCTAAGAGAAAGAAGTGAAACAGAGTTCTTCAGAGTACATGGTCTGAAGCATCACAGCTTCAAAAGATCAAAATGGCTTGCCTATTTTGTAGCCTGAGCTTAAAGAGTGTGTACCTGTCCAGTTTACTTCTAAAAAAGCAGGCTAGACTGCAGATGTGTTACTTGAAAGAAACGTTAACGTTCTGAAAACACAGAGTGTGTCCTTCCTATAAAGGACTTGTCCTAAAGCAGCAGATCTGGCATCTTAAAAGGCAGCATGTGAATTTGATAACTGTCTTTGTTTAATTAAAAGAAATTATTTGTCTAAATTGTAACTTTTCTGGCAGATAGAGCTGCAGGTATCACTCAAGATTTTCTGCCTAATGGCTGTTTTCAGTAACTACATTGTTCTTATTTCAGTGTAGGAGATTTCTAATTTTAAGAAACTATTAAGCAATTATTATTTTCTGTACTTTTATACTTATTTCCACTTTAAAATTTTGACTTAATCGAATTTCCATAGTCTTATAGGAATTTTCATGGTGATTTTCACTGCTTTATATTCTGTAACTAGTAACAGGCACTGGTCTCCCTCTCCCTGTTTTGCTCTGAACACCTGATGCGTGATGCTTTTTTAGCTGGCTTGGTTTTGTGCTGTCCTAAAAAAATATTTCCAAGACATTTTCTATCACTAGGTTTAACACCATCAGTGTAGCATCTGACACTGTCCTGCCTAGCAAGGATCACTTTTGAGGCTTAGAATACCTGACTATTTTGCTGTCACAACTTACTGGGCCATTTTTGTAACATTGGTCTTAGAAAATAGTCCATAATAATCAGCTTCTTTTCAGACACTTTTGAGTGTTCCCAGTGATGAGCTGGCACAACCAATCATGTTATGTGATAGAAAGTCAGTCAGAGGGTGCATTTGACAAGCTGGTATTATAAAAAATTCTCTTTTCCCCCTGTCCAACTGCCTGGTCACATCTGTTTGGCTTCATCCTTGTAATCTGATGAAACTGTTAGAGGAAATGTTTGCTATGAATAATTCAAACCCCTCTGAATTCCCCAGCTCTTTACTTTCCCCCCAGATTTCCATGTGATTTGAAGAAATAGGTTTACCCCTTGGTGCTCCTTAGCAATCCAGATGCACCAATCTTGAGCTGAAAAGGTCATGTTTTAGGAGGAATGTAACCGTTGAAAGTACACAAGTAATCTTTTCAGTGAGCATCCTTATTTCCTTCAGGATGAAGACCCTATACTTGGGCTTATATTTAGAGTTATTTAGGAGGCTTAAAAATTAATACGAAAAATTGTGTCTGGTTAATATGGCAGTTTGTAGAGAGTCTGTATCAGGACCCTGAGATTAGCTCAGTTGGTTAGAGCATGGTGCTAATAACACTGAGATTGTGGGCTTGATCCCTGTATGGACCATTCACTTAAGAGCTGGATTCTATGATCCTTGTGGGTCCCTTCCAACTCTAATGTTCTCTGATTCTGCCATCTTTGCAAACCAGTCACAGATGAGATTATTATCACTTTCATTGTTCTTCTGCTACAGCTTTTCTATGTCTTTGAATGTAATAAGAATAGGTTGCTAGTTACATTTTATTTTGCTTTGCGTTTTCATATCTCAAAATCTGCCATTATCTGCTTCCCCTAAAAGGCAGAAGAATCCCCTGTCTCCTTTTTGGTCTGTTTACATACTTTTGGACATGCTTTATCACCAAAAACTCTTTCCTGTTTACAGATTCAAGATATACAATGCAATGCAAAAATTGCTACCCATGGAATAAATTCAGGCATGAATGTTGTATAACTAACTCCAAGACTTTCAAATTACATATTGTACTAATTAGGTACAAAGAGTCAAATTACATGGCCAGAGTTGCCTGTTGCTGCTTGCGCAAGTTTGCGAAGCACAGAACCTCCTTTATCTCTACCATGATTCTATAGCTATCAGCCTACTGAGGTTTGATGATTCAGAAGCAACTTTTCCTAAGGTCTATACAGGTCATTGAAGCATCCTTGGAGATTTAAGTTGTGGCTTTCTTATACCCTGACTCAGCTGGGTTTCTGATTCTAGGTTCGGACTCATGACGTTCCTTTGTTTTCCCGTTTAGACTGCGGAAGTTGTGAAATACTGTTGGGAAGTATACATGGGAGAAGCATGTTTTCCATATAGTTTTGTTGCAGTCAGTGAGATTGTCTTGGTGCTAAGGCATTTCATTAGAAGTTGGATGGTTTCTGTTACAGAAGTAATAGAGTGATCTGAGTGGAAATAGATGAAAGTATTTTCAACAGTATATCTTGATGAAGCTGAAAAAATAATTTACGCAACCTTTCAGGTGATGGTTGTCCCTTTAATTTTCTATCTAGCACTTAGCCAGGTTACTCTCTGGAATTTGAGTATCACACTTAAAGTGAGACAACAAACAACTGCGGGAATGTCCAGATCAAAGTGCAAAAGCAAAACTACACCTTTGTGCATATCCTTGATCATAACACCACTGAATCTAAATAGCTTGATATTATCTAAACCCAACATGTCTTTCCAAAATTAACCCCAAAGTTTGAAAGATTGCAAAGGGGTGAATTTCAGAAAGTTCTTGCCTGTAGCTTCCAAACTTTGAGCATTTCATTTATTCTGTGCCTCATGGGGATATAATGCTCATCAGCATGGAGTACGGAGGGGAGATTTAAAGCAAGGATAATTGCAGGGAGCAACATGTATTTTCTTCAAAAGATCAGTGGCCCTTTTGGAAGACACTAAGCAGCATGGAATGGGTAATAATTTGGAGGTTCACACTTAAAGGAGGAAGGAGATACCTCATATTCGTCCAACTTTGTGTTCAAATTAGTCTCCCTAAGCAATGAAATACATGTATGTACCATGGTGTGATTCTTGGGGCTGTCCTGTGCAGAGCTGACATTTGGACTTCAATGATCCCTGTGGGTCCCTTCCAACTCAGGATATTCTATGATTCTATGAACATTTCTGTGAGTACAAACTCACTATATAGCCTGTCTAGCATGCTGAGCGTTCAAACCTGTTTTCTGGCAGCTAGTTATTACACACTCCTTTAGAAATGGAGGATCTGGTCCCTCAACCCTATGATCACACAGGAGAAGACAGGATTACCTACATTAAGTTTGAATAAATAGCAAGTAAGTGTGCTAGACTAGGGGCAATCAACAATTCAACTCCTCTCCTAAGAAAAGCCAGCATCATTGTGTTAGAATATCCTTCTGTGATTGAAAACACTTGCAAGGCAGTGCCAGCATGTTGGTGTTTACATCCAAACAATAATCAAGGTCTCACACAGTGATGATTTGTTGTCAACTATTTTTCCTGTGCTAAACATGTCTGACACTAGCAGCCCACAAGCTAATTAACTCAAGTATCTGGCATGGCAATCTACATTACAGCTATCAGCAGAATATCCACAGAACTGAATCAGCCAGACAACTGGACTGATGCTCTGGAGAGATCAAGAGTGTCTCCTTGAGGTACAAAAGAAGAAAGATGAATGTTGATAAACAGGATTTCCACTTTCCCCACTACAAATTTATTTCTTAGGGTTCTTTTTTAAACAAAACCTTGAAAGAAAACACTGAGCTGAATATCAGTCACTTGTACTGGAACAGTTGAGCTGTTCAAGACGAAAATGTAACAAGAACAAACTGAAACTGAATGAACAAGACATTAATATTTTGACACCTTGTCAAGTTGCTTGTATTTCAGGGTTTTTTTTCTGTATGTCTTACAGAATTAAAAGAACACTCATTAGTTTGCTATCACTCCCATTGTATCCAAGCAGAGCTATGGATTCTCAGTCCCTTTAAGAGTGGGGCCTGAATTGTCTTCTAAGCAGGAAAAAACACTGAATTAATACCCTCTCACCACTGTAATATTGGCAAGTGAACTTCCCTTTTTTATTGAATAAAACCCAAGAGTCAATATCCTGTGCCTCACGAGCAAGGAATAGGTATGTATAGCTAGGTCTATACAAAAAGTCTAGTTTAGTAGCTAAAGGCAGGTCCCAGGACAACTGATAGAGACATAGATTTCTTTAATTGCAGCAAATTAGATCTCTTTTGAGCAGACCGACAAGAGCTGTAAGGTCCATATCCTTTGAGGAATTTAAGCATTTGGCTCACAGGATCATATTTATGCACTAAAATGCTAGTGAGAACTATTTGGTAGAAAATCACCTTTCTCAGTAAGATGCTTTTGAGAATCACAGGTCAATCAGAAAATATGCAGAAGAGAGGGCTGCTTCTGAAAACTTGCTTTTTTGTCTGTCTCCTCAAAACTCATGTTTCTCTTCAACGCTGCAGTGCAGTGATCTGTTTCCATCTACTTTTGTATAGCAGATACGGGCACAGATTGAGAGTTATAAAAGATATTTCTTACCTTCAAAACCAGAAGAGTCAGAGGTGACTCACTATGTTAAAACTGAATTTACTGTGTAGAAAGGGAATACAAGATTCATTAACTCCCAAAATAATATAAGCAGAGGGATCAATGACTCCCCAGATCTGCAAGTAACATACATACTCCCTTGGAGCAGAGAAAACCTGAATAGCTGTGTTTAAATCAGGAACAAGCATATATCCAATTATAATATGATTGGATAGATTAAGAATTGTGATGATTTGGGGCTTAGATCATTCATCAGTTATTAAGGAGTGAGTCTACACTGTCATTTGAAAGGACTCTTACGTCAAACATCAGGTCAACTTGCTGTCACTTGGTTTAAGTCCAGTAACAATAATGCAGCAATGCAATTGTTATGCAAAAAATGCAATGCAACAATAACTGCAGCAACATTGAGCTCAAGTTCTGAACATATATGCTGAAATAAGTGCCATGGTGAGCCAGACGGGAAGAGAATTAACCACTCCTTTGCCTACACTTGAGCTCTGAAACTGCTGTGAGTTGTCTGGTATTGGAAGCCCAAAGAAATCTGGTTCTGAACTGTATGTTTTGAGTCTGATCCATTATGGTCAGTCCAGTTAACTGCAAGGTAAGCTGAATGTAAATGGTTATGTGAAGTTGCAGCTTTTGCAAGCAGACTTGAATCTGGATTTACCCATTTACCCTCTCCAGATTTGAAATTATCTCAGCTTTGTGGCCAATTTCAAACAATGACTGAGTAAAAAAGGGGGAAAAAAACCCCACCCCCAAAACAAAATGCCATAAACTTGAACTCTGTTCTGCTGCTGTTTAATTGGGGATTGACTTGAATATTTAGTTGGACATCTGTGGCAGTGTTAAATTACATTTATTAAGAAATAACTTTTGCAGCAATGTGTACACTTTCTTTAGCTCACTTTTGCACTGAGCTGTAAGATTTCACTACAGCATTCCTTTCTAGGTTGCTGTTGTGTGATATGAGTGTTAATCATTAAATTAATTTCTGCTTATGATGGGCCTCCCACTTTTTTTTTTTTTTTTTTTGCTTGTTTGTTTTTATTTCCTGAACTTTACTTTTATTCTGCTTTGGGTCATTTATACAGTTAATCCATTCTAGCAGAGTGGCAAATGAGACTGGTGCTGCTGCTGATTCCCATCAGTTTTTAATTTCATAATTGCATGAGAGAACATTGTGAAAATGAAGTTCATCCTTGTAGCATAGTATGTATGTTAACTACATGGAAAGTGATCATGAGTAAGTCTGTATCAGGTACAGGGCGTTAAACTAAACTAATTTCCTTTAATCCTTAATATGGAGGCTGTCAGTTGTGTGCATCAAATCTGAAATCATCATGTTCAGCAAAGCCAGGCACACTGTTATGTTTTATAAATACTTTTTGTTACAGGATAACTTCTGAAAACAAGAAAAAAAAATGTTGCATGCAACAGTGATTTTAGAAGGTTCCATTCTTCCCATTTGTTCTTGATCGCTCTCTCGTTTGTACATGTTGTAGCCTACACATTTAAAAGTTCCTAGCTAGATTCTGTAAGTGCATGTATAAGAGAGACAAAGGCCTCTCCTATGAGTGAAAGTTTCCTAAAACTCAGAGGAACAAACTCCTCTGAAAGAGGTACTAAACAGTTTCAGTCTAGCCACGTTTAGTCACTCTTTAGGTTAAGTCTATTGAAGCCTCCAAAGAGAGGCTTTGGGAATTGAACATCCCAATTGCAGTGGGCATAACGTGAGTCAGTCGTGAGGCATCCTGTGTGCATTATGAAACTGCACAAGGATTCAGATTAGTGTGCACGTCAGCGTACTAAGTGCAATCATGCCTTAATGCACGTCTGTGCCTAGAGATGTATTGGAAGTGTCTTCAATAAGGAGACCCCACCAATATTTTTGCAGCTTATGTTAAGTTCTCTAAGAGGTTGCTGAATGATTTAATAAAAATTTTTTAAGATGACACAACCATTCTGCAAACAAAGTGCCGCATACTTATGTAGTTTAAGGAAGGCAGGATGAGGACATGTTAGTAAAGAAGGTCTCATTTTGTTTTGATTTAAAGTTTATTCCTGTCACAAAATGTATTCTAGTACTTTGCTGAAAGCATACTTTTTTCAGATTCCACTCAGTTTCCAGGAGAAGATACCCTAAGATATCTAGCTTCCTCCAGAGATAGAGAGTAATAAAATTGGTTAGAGCAAGGATGAAGCAACACAGCTTTCCTCTGAACCTAGGATTGTCATTGTATTTATTGTGTCATTGAACATACATGAGTACTGCATTATGGTAATTCCCAGAGTTAAGAGATCGGGATCCAACATGTGTTAACATCTTTTATATTTGTACATTCGGGTTTCTGCAAAAGCGGGGCTCCAGATAGATGAGCTGAATCAATTAGTTCTTTCATGAAAAAAAACAATGCAAATGCTAATTCAAGAGTTCCCATACAGTTCCAGTTACAGCACATAGACAAATAGAAATGCCCCATCTTGATTATGTGACAGTGTGTAATGATTATAAATATTTTAATTGTTGCCCAAAAGGAGAACACATAGTTTTCCATATTATCTGCTCCTTGGGGAAAAGGACTGTCCTGAGCAGAAGTACTGTGGGTATGGCCCAAAGAGTGAGATGTGTTGCAGTCTCAGCATCAGTTTCGCATACAGGGCAGTCAGTGGGAGTGCAAGGTACTTAAATACAGGAAAAATCAAATTGCTGGAAATCATGTGATTAATGACAATTACTTAATCTAGCTCCGCAATTAAAAATAGTAAAATTTAATGAATAAAATTTAAAAATATGTCACGTTAAGGCACTGATCTGTAACCTTGACACAAGGATGTACTTTTGGCGGAAGTATACTGTAAACACAAAGTAAATGGAAGGCCACTGCATTAATGAGCTATCAGTCTTGGGCTTATGACAAGATGCAATCAGAGAAGGAAACAAATGGATTGGAGCTGTAACAGAGAAGGATGTGGGAAGAATAGTGCAAGCACGCTTTGTCATAAACATGCTGTGTGCATAATATCACAGCGAGCAAGGGGACCCTGAGAGTCTCCTGCTTCATGTTGTGGCTTATTTACGTACAACTCCCACAGACTTCTGAAAAAGTTTTGTCTTTAACAGAACCACAGAGGGGAAATTGGGCTCGTCACAAAATGACGGTCAGGTATGTACAAATGGATTGATGTGCTTCCCACTATGCTGGTTTACTATTGCAAAAAAAGAAGAAGAAAAAAAAAAAAAGAAAGCTTGAGAGAAACAAAAGCACAGCTTTTTATAATTATAGATCTTTTTGAGTTAGCTGAGTCCTCCCCTTTCCTTCCTTTACCTTCCGCTTCTCCTCCCAAAATAATAACACATTTTACCAATAATTTTGAGGAAGTCTCAGTGGGCCAAATGGAATTCAAAGAGAAAGATCTAACAGAATTTCATTTTGTTCTTTTTTTTCTCCTGATTTTTTCCCCCCATCCCCTGATTTCCTACTTAAAATTTTCTTTCTTTGGCTTATTGCACGACATGGAGGTGGTGATGCAAAAATAGAACTTAATGGTACTACCACTGTTTGTTTCTATTAACGTTTACATGTGAAATGAAGGCATTTTGGAAGAGAACCAGACTGGCCAGTAAAACCTTTCACCCTCGTAAAGTGTACATTTGGTTTGACTTTGGCTTAGATCCCAGAACTTGTCACAAGCTTTATTATAAAGCTGTAGTTCAGCTAGAGTTTTGTTAGCTTTATTGCAACAGCACCTCTCCTCAAAAAAAAAAAAAAAAAGGGGGAAAGAAAAAGAGAGCAGGCAAGCAAGAAAAGCTTTTGTTCATTCTGAATGCTTTTCAAATTCTGGAGAAAATATACTAGAAAATGCAATTAGCCAGATAACTGGTCAGCATCAATCATCAGAAAATAAATGAAGTTTATCTAAAATTTATAAAAATTATACATCACCTCCTTAAAATAGTCCAAGAGTGACTAATCACATAAACAATAAGGCAGTCACCAACACTCAAGCATGTTACAACTTCTGAGAAAGCACAGACCTAGAAATGCCAAAGAAGAGTCTACAGATTGTCTGGAAATGATATAGACATCTGGAGAGGAGATGCATGCTACACTTCAAGAGCAGATTTTTTTTTTTACATATAAGCTTTCCCAAAGGGGTAATTTAGCTCTGCATCAGTTCACCCAGGGAATATTTAATGGGGAAAAAAAAAAAAGAAGAAAAAGGAATGTGTTACACAATGCACAATTAAAAAACTATTGGTCTCATCCTGCTGTCATGCATCTGTGTCTCCCATGCACTGAATCCCCTTGATTCAGGACCAAATACACATGAGAGCAGTATAGAATTACTGTTAATGTGATTTAAGGGGACTGCTTTATACCATAACCATTAATGAATTTTTTTAACCTATTATGCACATCGAATGATTATAGAGAATGTATGTAGATCTGCTCTGAAAGATCAATTAATTCTTAGCACCTGGCTGGAATTTGAAACATGTCTTGTAGCTAAAGGTCTAATTTGAGATGCAGAAGATCAAAGTTTGACTGTTGCTCCTGTCAGTCAATTTCCATGTGATCCTTGAGTAAGTGACTCACACTACCTGTGTTTCAATTCCCTGTTGAAGAAATAGTGACCAGAAAATTTTATTTGAGTCTTGTTTAAACTAGTCTAAAAAATTTAGATTGGTTTTCTAATGCAGAAATTTTTAATATTTTAAAACTTCTTCAGTCAGGAATTTTTAATTAGCCATGAGGCCTTGATTTGATTGGAATTTATAGAAACTAGGTTTTTAAAGTTCTTGATTCCCTAAAAATGCAAACAGACATCAAATAATTCACACAATTTTGAAGTTCCTTGAGAAACTATTGAACTGAGTCCTGTATCAATAGTTGCTATCCAGGGCTCTCTGGAACCAGGGTATCCAGGGAGCAGGACTACTTGAAAATCTCTCTTCTTATGCAAAATGTTTAGTGTTTGGATATGAGCAGTATTTTTAGTGGGGGAAAGGCACATGTTTTCTTACTACTGCTCTTGGAAAGCAAGCAGTTTGTCTCAGCATCAGTTAAATCTGGTTCCCACGCCAAGGTCATGGTTGGTAATGGCTGTGGGCTGCCTCGGTAATGTTTGAATCCTCCCTGTGGATGTGTGCTAAAAGCTTCACCTTGTTGAGACCAAGCATGTGCGCGATTGAACCTTTGTCATTTAATGGTGAGTTAATCACTCCTAGAACTTGTACTCCACTTCTTCCTGGTTGTCTGGTGGTGCTTTACTATGGGTCATCTAATGTAAAGTTAGCCCCTCCCCTTTAAGTAGTGAATAAATGGTGTCCATCAACAACCTATTGACTTGGGAATTTGTGTGGCAGAGGAAGGTTGTATGCAAATGATCATTAGCTTTAGTCAAGTAGGAGAATCAGTTATGTATGAAGTGCAATGTAATACACTGCTACTGAATATAAGTTCATAAAGAATGTAGGTAACTCTCAAGAAGCCTTTAGTAAACACTGATTTGCAAATCAGTGTTTAATCTGATAATCAGGAATTTTCAAAATATGTTTGAAAGTTTGCTTGGATTACAAGAAAACAATGTAAAAGTAAAATTATGAAGAACCTGCATCTATCAATAAGATGACATCAAAATGCATGAGGAAACTGAGAGCCCACTGCTGTATGGCATAGCAAGTATTCTATGAAGTGTTGAGGATGAGTTTGTTTTAACAATCAGCAGGAGTCAGAGCCTCAGTACCTCTAAAAATCTGTCTCCTGTGCTGTATATTCTTGTGGCTTTCTTTGAGGGGGAGGAAGGTTTGAAGGTCACAGAATCGGGCCATTTGTGTAAACTAGAACCAGATGACTAATTACTTTTTTACGGATTTTGTCTCTCTGAAAATTTTACCCCAGAAAAGCACGAGGACACAAAAAGTCTGCAGTTGAAAGAAAACTACATTAGGATTGCAGAAATATTGCACATCAACCATTCTATGAGAAATGGCTTTTCATTGTTTAGCATAAGGAAAAGAAAGACTAGCAAGTTAGGCTACAGAGCTGGAGTTTGTGCTGTGTAATTTGTTTTATAACAAACCTTGAAATATTGTACCCAAGCTGAGAGAACATATATTGGAAAGACTCAGACTGAAAAGAAATCAGTTAGCACTATTAACATTCAAACTAGCTTAACTGTCATTTTAGCTTAAAAAAAACTCCTGCTCTGTTCTTTCATGTTCCCCCCTACAAAAAATTTGGAACCCATCACTGGAAATATCACCTCAAAAATCTTTTTCTGCTTTCTGTTATTTAAACTGGAGATGTATGTATTCATTTGAGCAAAATAAGAATGAATTTATTTTTTTTCTTAAATCAGAAACAGATCCAGATGAGGATTTCAAAATTATGAGAACACTTTTTTATTTAGATTTCTGTGCATTTTAGTGGTATGTTCTAGGAAAAATGCTGATTACTATCAAATGTTGAAGACGAGGTTGCAAAGCCCATTGAAACCTCTGGGAAAACTGCAAACAATTTTGATGTACTTTGAATCAGACTCCTTTCTGGAACAGTCTCTGGACATAATATATGGGATGGACTGAAAAATATCTCATTATGCTTCTCCAAAGGCTCTGTTTATCATGGCAAACTGACAGGTTTGAGCATTGTCTCACAATCTGTTTCCTTCTTTGCACTTTGTTTGGCCCAGTTTTGGCCTGGGCTGTCCAGCTTCTCCCAGTTAATGACCAAACATTGTTTGAGTGACTACTGCAGACCTAAGACTCTTCCCAAGAGGTAGCACAGATATGGCAACTGGATTTAAGTACAAAGAAGAGGGCTGGTTATGTGAGTCCAGACCATGTGATTGTCATTCATCCTCAGAGCTGGAAAATGGTTCAGGACATTAAGAGGCCAAAGGTTTAGCAGAAGGGAGGCCTCTGTCAACTCTTATCCAAAAATCACTCTTTTTCAATGAAGTCTGTTTTCAGCAGGGTTTACTCTAGAGTGCTACTTTTATAGGTTATCGTTTTCCCATTCAGTTTCCCCTAACCTTGTTCAGCATGTGAGTTGATCCCAGCAGCAAATGGGTATGGAGAGAGCTAAGCAATACTGCAATTGAGAAAATTATATAGAGTTAATGCTGTATTCTGCAGGTCCTCTTCGGTGTGTCTAAAATCCCATACATCAATATGTTTCCAGGAGCTGGCCACACTGATCCTGGATGAGGAAACACAGAGGGCTGGTGCCATACTGGGCATTTGCTTTTTCAGATCTTGGTTGACCTTGGTTGGACACTGCTGGGCAGCGCACCATCCAGGAGGGGACAGGGGATAAGCAGCAGTGCCACGTCCTCCAGGCTGAGCTGCTCCACAACTCCCTTAGAAGAAAGAAATCCTCAGGTACATTTCTTCTGGACTGCTTTCTGGTGGTTTTGTTGTACCCTTCCTGAGCACCAGGAACTGGTTGAGCCCAGTATGTCTAAAAGCCCCACTCTTCATGAATGCCGCTGAATGGGCCTTTTACAAGGTAAAGTTTGACCTAGGGCTTTTGACACTCTTAAAGGAATCCCTTTTGCAAAGAGTGGTATATCATTAGCAGGACAATTTTGTTCTCTCAAGTGAGATCAGAATTGATGTTTCTGCAGTTTTTCTGCCCACTGTAGCTTTGCTATAACACAATCCCTCTGATGCTTTTGGTGCTGATAAATAAATGTATTTATATGTTGTCCTCTTACATTCTTGGTACTAACTGAGGAAACAGAACAATAACGTACTCTTGTCGATACAAGCACTGCCTTGGGAACTGACTAATTAACATAAAGCTCAGCCCTGCAGGGACATTTCCAGGTTCATTTTTTGCTGCCTCAGCAAACTACAGGGTTTGGGCTGTTAACTACTTTCAGATGCTCTTTGTCTTTCAAGAAAGAAATAAAGAACATGCACATTGCTTTAGGCAAGTTAATCATTCTAAAGAACACTTACCTTTTTACCATATGCTTCATGGCAGATTAAAATCCTGAAGGAGCTAAGGATTAAATACATGTATAGTCCTTTGGCAGAAAAACATGTATTCTGAAGTAAAAGTGAATGGCTGAATGTGACATTTATATTCATTGTTTTTCCAGACCTGCATACTGAGAATGTTTGATTTTACTCAACATAATAGCAAAGCAGAGATTTTGTAGGTGCTTTGATTTCTCAGGGTTTCTTAAGTTTATGACAAGGAGTTTACAGTGGCTACTGAGAAAATTGGAGAGACTTGTATAACCACTTCTGCAAAATTAGAAGGAAATCTGGCCTAACTTCACAAAGAGATGTGCCTAAAATTTTGAGAAACCCACAGTACTACTTATCTTTTGTGTGTGATCATATTTGTTTACATGAAGTATGTACTTTTGATTCACATTGTTTTCTTTGGACCACAAAACAAAAGTTTCCTGCATACAGGAAAAATCTGGGGAAAAAATCAAATTAAATGAAATTTCAATTTCACTGGTAAAGAAAACCTCATAATTTTTACTGATTTTCTGTAGACTGCTAAATTTGCACTCCTCATTGTACTGTTTTTTATTATTAATCCATTATTATTAATGGATGTCTGCCTATTGCTCTTATTTATGAATGAACACAATCCCATTCTGCAGCTCATAGAAATCATCTGTAGAAAGTAACAGTAGGAGAATTTTCTGTCAGGGGGATGAAAATTGTTTGATAGGCCCTCAAGTGCTGCAGCTAAAAGGACTCAGAAGTTACATGTGAATGAGCACAGATACTTTCAAAGTGTTTTGAGAACAGAAAAATAAGTGTATGTACAAAATGCACATTGGAGAAAGCTGACACCAGAGTACATGCAGATACATGCAATATCCAGAGTTCTGCTTTGTACGCGTTTGCTTGTTGGTGCATGAATACACTCACTTTGTGAGTGTATTTCAGGCATGTCTGTCAGAAGACCAGGTGTGTATATTACTGTGTGTGCCTATTGGCACATGTTATTAAGGTTACTCGAACCCATCTGATTCTGGTGTATAGGTATCACAAACTACCTGTTTGGAATAAAATTTTACGTGATGTAGGTCTTCCAGCCCTTTTTCTGCCACAAATAACAGCGCAATGTTTGCTAAAAACAGGAAGACAAAACCCTAAGAAAACACATACACTCTCACTCAAGCAGTTATCCTTGAAAGGTTTTATTTGGGTCACTGTGGTTATTAAGTTTCAGAATGGCAAAGTGGATTGAAGGAAACTTTGAACCAACCTAGGAGAACTTACTGAAATCAGGAAGGTGGGGGAAAGTGAAATTTGATATGGAGCCAGTAGGTAGCTGGGGCTACCTGGGCAAACTGACATTTAAGAAAAGAAGTGAGACCTACTATAAGAGGTGAGTGACCACAAGATGAGGAGTCAGAAGCAGGAAAAATGAAAGATTGCTACAGCTGTATTTTGAAGAGGACAAGGCAGCAAGTGTCAGTCTTGGGGTGATCAGAAAAAAAGCCTTTTTGCCCCTCTAGCACTTGGGACTGCACCAAGTGACTGTGAAAGTCACTGAGGATCTTTATTTCTCCTAATCCCCATCCATACAAGCACTGACAATTTACTAGTGCCATCATCTACTATGAAATTTTCATGCTGGTCACTGAGATCCCTGCAATGGATTTCAGTGTTTCCAGCACTGCCGATTCTGGGAGCCAGCAAATGCAAAGGTGCCAAAAATGTGCTGATCAAAGTTTAGTATTTTTTATTCACATGCAATTAGATGTTGCCCTCACGATAATAACTTTGGATTAGTTTAGTCTGTCTTTACTATCCTGAAAAGCTTAAGGAAAGCTAGGCATAGGCAACTAGGTTTTATATAACTTTTCCCTGGAGATTCTTCCCTACACGCAGCAACAGTTGCCTGTCTGTCATACAACTATAGTATGCTAAAATGGAGGGAACAGTGCATTTTGCCTTTATTGTCAGGAAGTGTCAAAAGTATTAATAGCATAAATTTTGCTAGCTAGCTAAAATTCTCACACTGCAATCCTGTGCATCAGCATTTTTTTTTTTTTTTTTGCCACAGATGGTCATTTATGTAACATAGTTAGAAAGTGTGGCTGTGTTCCACAGCAACAGGAAAATGGGATACATCTGCACTGTGTGGGGAAAAATACAAATGAACTAGAAGCTATGCAAACATTTAAATTACAGGGAAACAGGGCTGCGATAAGCCCTGGACTGCATGAGCAGGAAGAGAGTGTCAGCCTCACCCATGCCCTGAAAAAATGGTCACATTTGTGGCCTACTCTATTGTATTGCGTGGAAGTTGTTTATGTGGGACCTTCCTTCCTTCAGGACTTCCTCTGAGAGGAAATGTCGTCACTATTCAGTAGGGGTCAATTGTTATGCATTCAAAACTCAAACATAAAATAGTATCACTGAATGCAACAAAGTGGAAAGGAATAAATAAGATTTCTCCATTTATATATTTAGAAACATTTACAACAGTTATTCTTGCTCGCCAATGCTTTCAGAGAGCTAAGAAAAATCATACAAGTTGAGTAGTTAGGATAATATTGTTTTACTGGTGTCCCAAGCACTCTAATTGGTATCTGATGAATCTCACTTTTTTCAGCTCTGCTACCTTTCTATGGCATCATGGTGGAATATGTTTTAAATGGAAGAAGGCTAAAAAGACTGCAACTTTGAAACCAGGGTAATGCTTTTATGGAAATACTCAGCCAAGTCTGTTCTGTGTTTAGGACCAAACTTCTCTGAATCTGAGTTGCTCTGGATGACCCCTTTTCTGAGAAGATATTTGCAGCTAAGATATAGGTATCCCTTGAGTTTTAATTTTTTTTATTGTGATAAAACAGGAATATTTTTGAGATAAAAGATTTACTATTGGTGTTGCTTTTGCTTTGCCATTGTCCTTGTGTTGTCAGTGAAACAAAATAACTCTGAAAGACACTTGTGTATGAGGAATATGGTGAGTTCTTGGAGTAACAGAATGACAGAATGGCTGAGATTGGAAATGCCCTCTGCAGATCACCTCATCCAACCTGGGTCAGGCAAGGTCAGGCAGAGCAGCTTGCCCAAGACATTGTCCACTTGGGTTTTGTCTCCAAATGGTGGAGAATCCACAACCTCTCCAAGCAACCTGCTCCACTCTTTATCACCTTCACGGTAAAAATAAAAGTTTTGTGCTTATGTTTAAATGGAATTTTCTGTATTTCAGTTTATGCTTTTTAATTGTCCATGGAGTTTTGTCAAGCTCATGATAACTGTGCTGTTTTGACACCAGCCATACTGGAAAGGTGCTGAGCACCAACCAGACAAAGGCACATTCACAAGGGTGGTTGATAAACCCTGGTCTTTTTCCCACTCAGAAGAGGTTGTTAGTAAACTTTTCCCTCTGAGATGAGTAGGCTTTCTCCCTGGATATGCATTGGCTCACAGTCTTATAACCATTTTGCGTTAGACTATGGGATACCTGAAAACAAAGGAACATTGGGAACTGGATCCAGGATCCAGAGCAGTTTGCAGGTCATATATTTTTTCAGAGAGACACCAAAACCATGACCTGAAGTCTCTTGACAGCCTGTCTCGAGGTGTCATTGTCTACGAAGTTTTGTTGTATGGTCTAGACTAAAAGCAAGTTGCTAATACTCTCTTAGACAATTTTTCCTGAAGGTTCACTAAAACAGAGTGTCTAGAAAACGATATTTAGTCTTTCCTCTGGAAAACTTGTGAGTTCTCCTCCAAGGGCACATCACAACATTACAAATTGGCGTCAACCTGATCAAAGCCCCGTTAGATAAAGCACCACAATCTTTGAGCAGATTTTATCCCAGCTAGAGACCTGATTCAACATGTTTAAGCCTCCCTCCTTCCTTCTTTCCTCTGACTCTTCCTCTCCCTATACCCAACACACACGAGGGAAATGCTCTGGTTTTCAGTAAAGGAATAAGCAGAGGGGCTTTCCTTTCGCACACTTCCATGTAACCTTTCTGCCCAGCCGTGCCGCCCTGCTCCGGACTGTCCCAGGCCACCAGCCCCTGCATCCCATCTGAAAGAATGTCGCCTGTGAGGCAGAAATTCCCACCATGGGAATCGCGCCTCTGTGTCGTACAACAAAGGCCACCGCATTGTGTCCCTGTTAAGCGGGTGTTAAAATGCGCATATGTTGCCAGGGCTATTGCATACGAGGGTCCATTTAGGAAGCGGAGGTTTTTCCCGACCGCTGGCTGCTCTGAATCCCCCATATTAGCACATTAGCGCACATGCGGCCGCTTTACCAGATTAGCTACAGTTGTCACAGATCAGCTCACCCTGTGAAGGAGCCGCAAAGGTACCTTTGACCATTCATTCAAAAGAGACAGAAAAGTTTTTTTCTTGTCTTCAACCATCAAAGTGCAAAGCAAATTGAAGGGAAAGTCTCTTTCTCTCTCTCTCTCTCTGTCTCTCTCTCTCTCTCCCCCCCTCCTTTTTAGTAACAGGATAACTAAAAGATAGGTACTACGGTAAACTACACAAAGAGACATTAATGGATATCTAATATTCATCTAGAAAATATTTATTTAACCCCTTAAAAATATTGATGGGTTTTCTTTCTTCACCAATGTCTATAGTCCTTTGAGAAATGACCTTTCTGAAGCTCAAAGTGCCTGTTTTTTTTATGTTTTGCCTCTCTTTCTCCCCCTCCCCCTCTGGATTTATTACAGTTAATTTGCAGTGTGGTTCAATGATCACTATTCTGCAGACTGGGGATGGGGGAGAGGAAAAGACTTGCTACGGGCTCGTTACATTATTTATTTAACCCATCTTGCTCCTTAAAAGGTTCTGATAGCTGGTAAAATAAACAGTGACTCGAAATACCTTTTGTATGACTTGCAGTCTACACAGGCATTAAGAGTGAGCCTAGAGAAGACATAACACCGTGGAATGTAGTGACAGCAGAGATTTCAACAGTCATCTCTGAATGAACTTGGTGGTAAAGGAGGCCTAGAAAGTTATAAAGGTATATAGCTGAAATTGCTGGTTAGCATTCACACCTTTGGCACAAAAAAATGTGGAAGGAAATTGTGGTGAGGAAGGAATGCAGCAATTCCTCACACCTCGGTGCTTTCTAGGGGAAGTGTTCCACATCCTTGCTGCCAGGTGTAGCATTACTGTGCTCGGTTGGAGCTTGTCCACCGCTGCAGATTAGCTGTGCTGCCTGCATGTGGGAGACAGAGGTGACAAACCCAATACAAAAGCCCTTTTCCAGGAATGACATTGCCATTGTCATTCCTGTGGGCTGTGAGAGTAGACTTCAATTGCAACTCAAGGGTCTAGTATGGAATATTTTATCTAGGAAATGAAGAAGAAATCAAAAACTGAACTATGACATTTTTTTTCTGATTGCAGGTAACCAAACTGCATTATCATTAGTCAAACTTTAATGGCTAACTTTGTTCAACTTCTTCTTCAGATACTGGAGCACAGTTTTAGCTATATTGCTTACTAGTCTGTTTTTCTACACGATCTTAAACCTGGCTTGTTCCATGTGCTCTGTTTGTAAACAGTAGAAAGTACAATAAATCATTTGTAAGGGCATGCTACCAGAGGCTGGAGTTTCAGTGCTTCTCAGCAAACAGCCTGACTGTATTTCTGAAGTGCATGCAACCATACTCTTCTGAGACTACAACTTTAGGCTCAGAGCCCATCTTTTTGGTCCGGGGATCATTTCTGACAGCTAAATCCTGGTTGCAACAATATTTCTACTACAGGAATTTTTTATTTTATTATTTTCAAGTCACACTGAAATAAGAAAGGGCTATGAAGGATGTGGCAAAACTATCCCTTGGAGTCCTATGTCAAGAAAACTTAAAGCACTGATGATACCTCCCAGCTCTGGGTTATAAGCAACTCCATTTTATGATCTAGATAGTGAGGCAACAGCAGTAACAGCAAAGTAAGAGTATGTGGAAAAAAACAAGAAGTTATACCATGCTTTTGCTTTTGCATGTTATTGGTTGTTGAAAATAGTCTCAATGGTAAAAATTTACCAGAAGAGTTCGTTGTGACATGTTTCTCCTATTGTCAGGTAGGATGGTAAAATCTCCCTGAGTTGTTTTCTGCTAAAAAAGCATCAGTAATTTCATTTTTATAGTTTCACATGCACCTAGTTCAGTGTAGTAATTTTAAAATTTTATTTTGCTACATATAAATATATACAGTATTAACCAATTTCTTCTAGTTTTTAATTTCTGTTTTGCAAGGATGTGATGTGAAAAGGAGCAGTGAAAGTAGAATTCTAGCTCTAAGATCAACTATTTCCCTATCAATCCAGGAATTATTCCTGTGATTCTGTGAAAAACAGTTTTTCAGTCTTCCACTGACACATTTCAAATGCACCTACTGTGAGTCTAACTAGTTTGTGCACTGACTTCACTCATTAATCTGAATTTAGCAAAGCCATTTTGTTCACGATCCTTGTGGTTTTATTCCAGAGCAAGAAAATAGCAGAAGAGCTAAAGGCCCAAATTAATCTCTTTCTTCCTCAAATAAGCACATAGGAGTCCGGATCAGAATATGAATCTTCTGTTTTCATTTGCTATTGATACTATGCTCTCCCAATTGTCACCTGTTTTGCCAGTGTCAGTAAAGTATCCCAGTTTGAGAGACCCTGTTGAACGCGAAAGTGCTGATTTTCACACAGTCCTCTTAATTGAGTGTTGTTTTCGACAATGCATTTTGGTGCTGAGGATGTACATTTGAGTATTTTCCAGAAGAACCCTTATTCAAATCCAAACAGTAATCTTACATGACCCCAAAGCAAAATTTAACCTCAGACTACTAAATGTTTCATTTTGAATCTAAATGATAAAACAGTCTATACTGGTTGTCTTCAGCAAAAGAGAGGAGGATCAAGACCTGTGGCATTTTATGCTTTGATTTATGTAGTCAGGTCCCTGGCTGCTAACCCAGCACCTCATTTCTCTTATAACGTTATGTCTTTCTCCTCTCCCACAGTCCCAGGCAGTGTGGCAGCCTGATCTGTGAGTTACCAATGCAGTCATGGCACAGAGCGTGTGGGGTCAGAAAACAGTAGGGAGGCAATGCCACTGGGGATGAAGAGGGAGAGCCATTGCTGGCTGTCATCCATGTGTGGAGAAAGACGAAAGCTTGGACAGCATGCTCCCCAGCAGGGGCCGAGGATCACTGCCTCCTTCCTCCCCCCCCAGCCCTGTCACCTACTCGCTTGCCTTTGTCACCTCAAGTGGTCTGGCTCATAGGCTGGGAAGCAACTTGACACAGCACACATCTTTGAGCCTTCTTCAGTTCCTTGATGCAGCTCATAGAAGAAACTTCTTGGCTTTGGCCATTTTATGACCTAATCCAAAGCAACACAGGATTTTATTTGAACTATCCATGAACTTTTAAAAACTAATTTCAATCAAAATAGCAACAACAAGTTATTGAATTTTTTGAGTTGCCTTTCCTCGATTCAACAAGCATCTCCGTACTTTAACACACTGGATTAAACTCTGGCTTCATCAAACATGAATAGTAAATCAATTATTTTAAATACAGGGGAACTGCTTTGCTTACAAGTCTTTCCCATGCTGATGAACTCCTTCAAGCTCTATGGCTGCTGACGTGGTCTGGGAGCCTTGTTCTAATTGATAATGTTGCTCTTTGTGAGAATACCAGCTACGCAAATCCCGATGCTTGGCGTGCAAATTTGCATTCCAATACTCAGAGCGCTCTGTAAGGGTGCGCAGGGCTGGTATGCTGCCTCTTCAAGCACAATGGGAATTATGGATATGTGTCTCTGGGCCAACAATTATTTCCATGTGCTTGCTAAATGAGTGCAGTGAGGGAAGACTTTCCTCTTGTTTAGTCTCTATTGCTGTCTTTGGTGCTGTATTGCGTTTTAATATAAACCCTCCCTCCCCAGCTACCTCAACCCAGCCCTGTTAGATACTTGCCTGGCTTTCATTAAAACACTGGTGCTTGAATAGCTGTAAGTTCAGGGCTGGAGGGCATCTTTGCTGAAGCTGGAATCTTTCATAAATAACTTACTGCACTTCTGGAAGTGTTAAAAGTAACTAAGCACCCAATGAATGAGTACCTAAACAATAGAGTTAGTCAAACTACTCCCACCATTCTTTTTTGCTAGTAGAGATAAATAAATAGTAAATGTTTTTCCAACCACTATATATTGTTGGCAGGTCAGACTTCCTATCACACGTGGTTAGGTTCACAGGGCTAAAGAATATCATACTAGTATATGTTGCCCTGTCTAGCTATCAAAAGCAAAGGTCTATTAAGCAGAATTAGGCTTTTCCTCCAGTCAGAATAAGCTGGGCTACAAAATGAAAAGTATGAGAGCAACAGCTTAGTCACATAATGCATTGCTATGTAGTCTGGATTTCTTGTTTTCATTTCACTTTCCTTTGTTTTAGAGACAAAAAGGGAAGCCCTTGAGTGAAAAGACTTGAAGTTTATTGCTTGACCAAAGCTGGCTGACTCTGACATCAGCAGCCTTTATTCACTGGAGCTTTAACATTTCTTTCTCTGAATGTAACATTGACACTGGCACCTCTGTTCAGTCCAGAACCAGTGCCAAACAGGCCCCAGTGCAGGGCAGCAAGCTTTCTTACACTGCCTTTCCAGCTGTTGAAGTGTCATCTTCCATGGACTATCCCTTGGGTTAATAGAGAAATCATTCTGTACCGTTCATAAACATCTTAGTCTGCCCTTACACTGTCCAGTTAGATATCACTCTGTGCTGTGTGGCTTCTATTTTAGGAAGTGGTTTGACATCACCAAACTGTTCTTCACATGGAAGCAACAAGCATTTGCCAGTGCCAGCTCTACTATAATTTTAAATCTGGGGACTGTATGAGGGACTGATGGAGCTACCTTATGGATGGGAATGAGGACAAGCCGGACTCATGCAATGGCAGTTCCTCTGTCAAGTGACAAGTGTTCCTGCTTACCCCACTCTTGCTACACTGGGCTGTACTGGCAGAGGGCAGTCCAGCTCCTGAGCCAGCTGTGCTGGCTATCTCATTTCAGTGCATTGCTCATATGGAAAAGAAACAGTGATTTCCTGATCAGGCATATTAATATGTGAAGCAACGAAAAGGTGTAGTGAAGCAAATATTCCCTACACATACAGAGCAACTTAAAAATTGTTGCTGCAAAGGACACTTTTGAGTTTAATAATACTGGCCCCACATTCGATTGTATTGCTCTTGCTAAAAGGACCATTCCTGTTTCCTTAGTCCTTTGAAGGAAGATGGCATAAAAGAAGAATGAAATGAGGAATACATTAGAAATTTTATCCAAGGTGCCTTAACACTGAATATTGGTGATGGATGATTAAATATTTTTAAGTCTTCATATCATTGTGCAGTTCTGCAGAGTGTGAAACACTGCTTCTTTCTTTTGCTCTTTATACTGAGCTATAAGAACGCCATCTGGGTTCTTGTCAAATATTTTGCCTATAAGGTCACTTTTGTTATCACATATGGTGCTGTAAGGAAATTTCCAACCTAGTTTCAAAATAGCTTTGGCAGGACATACAATTCAAGCCAAGAAAGCCTCCTTCTCCTTTTCTTAGCTTCTGTCAACACCCAATCAAGCGTCGGCAACCTAGACCCGGCTCATATATAGTTGGCTAGCTAATTTTTTTTATTTCTCAGGGACAAAAGCAGTCTTCATCACTAAGATAATGGCCCTCCCTTCCATGACTGAGGTCTAGAAGCCCTCTTCTTAGGTGCATTGCATAATCTAGACTGTTGCTTTCTATACTTGGGTTAGGCATGAAGCATATATTTCAGTTAAAACAAACACTGCTCCCAGCATTTCTGGTTTGTTCTTTTGACACAGTTTCTTGAACAGGATTTCACTTGCCAGCTAAAAGGTCGGAGAAAAGATAAATCTTTATTTGGATAGGCTGCACTGTGTTAGATATTTATAGTGTATCTCACCTTTTGTAATAACCAGTCTTTCTCAAACTATATCTAATGTGTTTTGCTGTAATTTTGTTCTTATAGGCTTTTTGGGTGTCTGTGTCAAAAACAGAAACAGGGATATATATTGTATTCTCTGAACTATTTCCTGCCTTTGAAGAATCTCTATAGAGTGAAGGATCATTAATATTCAGGAACAGGTAATATCAGGACAGTACCCAACATTGCCCCTATGAATCTGGTCCCTGAGCAGCTGCAAATGAGCCTTCATGCAAGATAGGGCTCATATTCCCCAGTCAGCAGGCAGCTGAATTTGGATATGAGTGCGGGATCCATGAGTGCTGAAGTTTCCATGCATGTGGTCAGGCCCAAACAGCTTTCTTTGGCTTTTTTCCTCCCTAGACTTCAGTTATGCTACTTTTTAAGGTGTTCTTACCTGGAGAGATAGCTGTTCATTGACATTTAGGTTTTCTTTTCTCATATACAAACTGATTGATGTTACTCTGGCCCCTTCAACAATGCAGCAGTTACATCAGATATATGAGATTCAAACCATTCATAGTGTCTACTTTTCATTCACAACTGCCCCATCACTCAACTAGAGGATCATAGAGACAAAGCCTAGTTCTCAGAGAAAGTGAGTATCCAAATGATCAAGAGGAGCCCTGAATTTTTTAATTTGACATTTTACTGATATTACAGGATAAAGAACACCACATTCTGTAAAAAAAACAACTCCATATAAAAACTGAAGTTCAGAAGCCAAACACTGAAAAAAGCTGAGCTGAAACTGAGTCCAACAGTGAGGAGGTTTAGAAAGAGAAAGGATAGAAGGTGTTGAGGAAGATAATAGGTAGTGGCAGAGCTAATTTATAAAACATCGTCTTTTTCAAAGGGAAAGAAAAAAAACAAAAAAAAATCAGGAAAAAAAAAAAAGAAAAGGATTGTGGTGGAGAGGGTTGCTATAGTGAGAGTAATCTTACGACCTAATGTGTGAGTGCTCTCAAAAGACTGGATGTTCCAGTTCAGTGAAGCAAGATGGCCCCCTGCAGTATTGTTAGCCCCCGCACAAAGAAATTTTGTTTCTAATCTAGGAACATCACTGTACAAAACACCAGCAGAACTGCTGTAGTTTACCATTAGTTTCACTCAAAACACGAGGTAAACATTCTTTACTTTAAAACATTAGTCAAAAATAGAAGTCCTCAGTTTCCAACTTTGCTCCCATTGCTTCCAAATGCCTCCTGTGCTGTTTGGGTGTGACACCGAAAAAAAAATTTATATTTACAGAAATATCTCTGAGCCCCCAGGAAACAAAAAATAGTCTCTCAAATTCATGTGGTAAAGATTGTGATAGGGTAATAGTAAAGACTGAAAAGAAAAGTCTTGCTGGACTTATGAAGCCAGGTGAGAAGTAGAACTTCCTCATGAATGAGAAGGTAAACTTCAGAAAAATACACTGTGCTCTACATGCATTCTGATAGGAATATATTTGTGCATGAAAAGAGTTTTATTTCTCCCATCCTATTACATATCTCTGACAGTAGTGAGAATGAGATACCATACTTTTTTGAAAAGAAGTTTTTATAATATATCGGCATATTAGCAACATTCGGGGCTCTCAGGTTTTCAAATTCTTTTCACTGACACAACAAAACACTACAAATTATGTGCTTTGTGGCAGCACAGTTCCATGCTTTAGCACTTGTACATATTCTAGAGGTGTATTTGTATTAATCAATATACTTCTATAACCTGTGCTTGATATATGTTTCCTGCACATATGCAGCAAAATGCAGAATTTAGTTTATTTAGCAGTTATGCAGGGATATGGAGTTAGCTTCCCTCTGAAGTACATGAAACTTCTTTGAATGCCATCTACAATTTAAAACATCCATCCAGGTCACACATTGCAAAAGCTAGGAAAGGGAGAGGGGAACCAGATAAAAAGAGACTCAAATATTTTCTTAGCAATTAAATGCAACAGTTCATAAGGTTCATGAAGTCAAATAAATTCCTTTCCTAGTCCTGTTTTCTCTCCCCCCTCCCCTGCTTTGTATACCTCCATGATTTCTATCACTATTATTTGCAAGGCAGTAACAGTGTGCCCAGTGCTTGACCAAGAATGTGCCAGAAGTAAAAGCATTAGAAAAGAAGGCTGACTCATAATAATTCTAATTCATGGTTTAGCTGCTTCCCATCAGAGTTCCAGACTAACTCAGAAAATCAAAAATGGACTTGGGAAGTCTGAATGACTGTAAAATTTAACAAAAATTGATTTCTTCTCTGCCTCTCAATGCTGAACTTAACACATCACTCACATAAACCCACCCAAGCTAAAAAATCAGTGTTGTGAGGTCTGTGTGGCCTTCTACAGACTGCTTTGGTGTGGGAGCTTGGATTGTTTTTGACCCTGTGACACTGAATGTCCAAGAGCTTCCATGCAAGGACAATGGTGCTGTTAGTGCCCATTACTAAAAGCCTTCTTGTTTCTTTCAACTGCTCACAGGCCTCCTAAACAATGAAAGAAATCCATACATCATTAATAAGGAGATTTAATTTAAATTCTGCTCTAAGAGAATTCTCAGATATTCCTCTCATTTATTTTTTTTTTTAGTGAAAATTGCTAGAGTATGATGTAAGGCAGAAACTTAGTGTAAAGAAGTGTTGGGCCTTATTTAGAAATGCCTGGAAACTAATGGGAATTGTAATCATAGAGCAAATTGGAAAGCAGTACTGGCACACCAGTGAGAAGCTCCCATGGAATGAAAGCTTACTGAGCATGGGGATATGTCAGCTAGTTAAAAAAGTCTTCCTGTAAAATGATCTCTTTTGACCTGAGGCATTTTATTACCTTTACATTTCTAATGATGGTAACTTTATTTTTATTGTGACTACACATATTCAGAATTTCCAACAGCCATTTGTCACTCACAATGGGCTAATTTTCATTAGAAAAGGGAATTAATAAATTCCAACAGAAAGTTGATGTGAAAGAAAATGGAACAGGATAGCCCATATTCACTTTTATAGTTAAAGGTCATTTAATATACACATCAATAATTTTGCTTTTATTTGTGAACACTCAACACAGTTAAAAATCCATCAGTACAAAAGAATCAGGATTACTTTTCACTTGAAAATAATGTGAGTTAACTGTCTCAGCTCTGTCTTTGCTGTCATTGGAATCTATTACATGAAGAATGAATGTTGATAGAGATTTCAGTAGGTTTTATTCTGCTATCACTTTGAATTTGAAACCATTTTTCATTTTGGTATTTTTAAGAATGTAAATAACAACAGGAGATTTCATAAAAACTTCTGTTAGACTTTCTTGCTTGAAAGATTGGTTTATATTGCCACTCTGGCAGAGTAAGGTCAGAAACAACTCATGATGCCATCAGTGTATGTGTGCATATAACATCTTTAAATGTTTAAAACAGATTCTAGTGTATATGTAATCCAGAATGAGCCAGTATCCTAATGACCAGGTGGAGAACAACAGTTGTATCACGCTCATTCTTCACAGGTTTCAGTAATCATGCTCAGTTTCTCTTTGGGTGTGTTTTGGTTAGGTAGCTGATTATCTATCTAATCTATCTATCTATCTATCTATCTATCTATCTATCTATCTATCTATCTATCTATCCATCCACCTATCTATCCACCTATCTATCCACCTATGTCTCTGTTTGTCTATCCACCTATGTATCTACCTATGCATGCACACACCCACACACCCACACAAATATATAAATATTTACAGAGAGAGAAAACTAGGGAGATAAATTCTTCTGCTTATGCCATTAAATCTAACTGAATGTCTTTGAATTAGCTATTCTGTAGCTACACTGCACTACTTCAGATCAGAGTTTGTATTTTAGCAGATAGAAATTTTGTTATATAAACAGGATTCTTCCTCTAAATGCTGTCCTCAAACAGCTCTGCAAAGCTCTTTTAAAGTCATGTGAATCAAACTAACTCCTAAAAAGGTTATAGATATAAATATATATATACAGTTATAAATAAATAAATATATAGATAAAGAAAGGAAGAAAAAAATTTAAATATATTACAGATAGCTCTCCAAGTCTGCTCTCCATGTGTATTATGGCTTCCAAAGAAGGTAGCTGCAAAAAATTTCGGAGACTTCTCTAATGCACATTCAGTGACTTTTACCCCAGGCCCCCTGATCTCTGTAAAATTGAACAGTGTCTTATCAAAGATGTCATATTCACTTTAGAGATTCTTAAATTCTTTTGCAGCTGGTCCTAATGTGACACAGCCTCAGGCCTCTGTGGAAACATCTCTGTTTTGAGGGGATTCTGGAAGTTGTCACCATGTCAAGTTTTCAAACTGTACTTAGCAAGTCTATGATTGCTTTACAGAGCAGTGAAACGTGATTTCTTTCCCATAAATGCTTAGGCTGCAACACCAAATATCAGTTTAAAACAGGAAATTAAAGATTGTTTTTTGGGGTTTGTTTTGGAAATTTAGTATAGGAAAAGTTACACATGCTTCTGAGGATGAAATAATTCTTTGGAGTTTGGGTATGTTGACATTAACATTTCAGTGTGGGTCAGTACTGTGCTTTTAAAGGGAATCTCTTGCCAGCTACCATGCATTGATTCACATCAGAGATACCATAAGCTTGATTCTTCTAGGATGTCATTAAGCTATAAGATGCAAATATAATACACTCCAAACCACCAACTGACAAATCAATTCACACTCGAATATTCCTTTGAATGTGTAAATAAGTTCATGTTGACATATAAAAGTCCTTTATATGTTTGTTTTTACAAACATTTGAACAACTGTGCCTCATTAGCTAGAACAGTACCAGAGCCTCCATCACAAACCAACTTGAATGGATATGCATGAAATCACCATTAGTTTTGCATTTAGAGTAATTATTCTGCACACATCTTTAACCAGAAAATGGACAGCAAAGAAACCACTCATCTCATTTCCTTGAGCTCAAGTAAGAAAGGTATTTCAGGCCTGATTTTCTGCTGCTTTGCATCTTCTATGTTTCTGCAAAACGAGTGTGAAACATTATTCATTCTGTTTTGAAAACATTTCACAACAATGAATAATGCTGTTTCAGTAAGTAGTTATGTTATTCATCTGTCTGTATCTAATTCTTGCTTATGCTTAGAATGTAAACTTTTGAGAACAGAGACATACCATATTGGTACCATGCCGTGCAGAGTAGGATCCTGTTCAAAGTCTGGAACTCCTATGCACTGTCGCAATATTACAGTGTAGTTTTGCAACATTCAAGGTGGGGGAGATTCAGCCATCTCACATTTAAAATCTTGTAAATTATAGAGGATGCGTGTAATCAAACTATATGTTCATTTAAGAGCCAAGAGAATACTGGCTGTTACACAAAGGTCAATCTCAGATCTTAATTCCATGAGCAGAAAGAAAGGCAAAATTTGCTGAGTAAGATAGGAGTTGGGAATTATTACCTATGCTCTAGTAAATACATATAAGGCGGCATTATGATCATGTCATACCATGACCAAAAATGGAGATTCTAGTATGGGAAACATTATTTTCTGCTCTGTCCCTTCCTCCTCTCCTTCTCCACCCCCACTCTTTTGTTCTTTGCCTTTCAATGTTTTGGTTCAAGTTAATTAAAGATTCCTGTTGCAGCCTCCTGGAGTGAAATTCTGGCAGTATGCCCAGTACCGCCATAGTCATATGTAAGCAGCCCCTCCACTGAGCTCCATAATGTCTCTAAGAAACTATACAAAGAGGAAGAAAGAAACTGAATCCAGATGGAATGGGAAATCAGATATTTCTTCCATTTGTGTTGAAATCTGTGAAGACTGCCCCATAGATTGAAAGAGAAGACAATTCACATACTATGCAGTCTCAGGGAACAGCATGTTTTCTCCCCCACCCTTCCACCCTTCATTGAAGAGGAATCTGTGAGAAAGCTTACAGTGAGACTGCAAACTCAGTAATGCAAAACATGTTTTCCCGACTCTGCTTTACTCTGCTAGCTATAGAAAGGTGTAGGATAGACCTGTCAGGGAACACAAAAAACAAAACAAAAGAATAAAAAGAGCGACGCAGGCAGATAAAGACCCTTCTTAATGAGAGGGTTACGAGAGAATTTGATATCCAAACCAACATTTTGACAGACAATTCATAGTGAAAAGAGGACTTAAGGCATTTTAAATGCCCAACAGCAGAATAAACATGTCTAACACACTAGGAAATAACCACATCCTGAACTCCTTGTTGTTAAAAGGCCCATTAAAAAGATTGCAAAAATGTATAGTTCCTAGTAATTTCTTGGATTTCACATGCATAACTAAAATCAGAAATATCCCTGGAGAAGCACAGATGTGGCATATTTTGTGTTTGTAAGTCTTTGTCAACTTCAGTGCTTGGTTCTTAAACATAACACTACATTTGATTGGTAGTTACTGAATTACTGGGTTACCAACAGTATCATTAGAAATTGAAACTGTGTATATTTGCAAGTATATTTTATATATAAATTACAGTTTGCTTCATGGCAGATTCTGTGCTCACCAGGGATATGGAATTTGGTAGGGGAAAAGAATAAATGTGTTGCCTTTTCTCTATGCATTTTATTTTACTATCAACAACACTATTTTGTTGCTCTTCTACGGCCTGTCTGGTTTTTCAGGGTTTTGAATGATTGGAGGTGGGAGGTGTTACGTGAAGATTAAATTTTGGCCAAGGCAATTATAAGAAAGGAGTCTTAACACTTGATGTCTATGTCAAAGGACTGATTTTTAATTTTAAAATATCAGGGCAGAGTGATTTCCTGGCAGAGACAACAATCTGTTGTAACACAAGAGATGCCCATTTGAGATGCAGACTTTGGGCAGAGGTTATGATTCAAGGTAGCGGGGGTTTAGCTGATGGTTTAGAGCAATACTTCAGGTGAAATGAACCTGATAATTGCAGTGCAGATTTCCCCAAATAGCAGGTTGACTGAAATAGCTCTAGTTCCCTGTGACTAATTGGATGTTTTGTTACCACTTTTTTTCCCTAAGCAACAAAAATGGTCCAAAAAGCTGTCCAGGTGAAGGGGGTAATAGATGTATGCTGATATGTGTGTTTCTTGTCCTTTCAAACCTTTGAAGCCAGGCTGGGGTCAAATTACTCAAGCAGAAACAGCTCTGTTGACAAACATGTGGTCTTCAAAAAACAATCCCAGTATGAGAGGAGCTGCTAATTTAAAATAACAGAGGAGAAGGGCCGGGGTGGCGGGGAAGTAAAAAAAAAAAAAAAAAAAAAAGAGAGGGAAAACCAGCATCAGTCTAGATGAAATCCAACCCAACTGCCACCTTCCCTGCTAGTCTCCCTTTGTGAGCCTGCCTTCCCCACCGCGTGAATCAGCTATGGTTGGGGTTAAATGGGTAGCTTTTGTCTCCTCACAATGGCCGAGACTGACAGGTTTTGCTAAATGATTTACTGGTGGAGATGATTTGAAGGACAGAGCCAGGCAGCCTTGGGAACACACGCACAAGAAAAGGACAGTAGCGAATCAGCCTCTCCTCCCCCTCCCGCTTTCATGGTTTTGACTGAAAGATCACAGAGTGAGACTCTGACAGACACAAGGACCATTGAGAAGCTATTTTTATTACTTATCCATGGCAGCCTTGCTTTGCTGAGAACAGACCTGAGGTTAATTAACCTTTACTTTTCTCCTTTTTTTTTTTTTAAACGTTGTTGTTTTTCTTATTGGGGATGCGAGCCTGTAAGTTGGCAGGGTCACATGCCTTGGGCAAAGGGAAAGTCTCTGTGTGAGACTTCAGCACAAGAAAGCTCAACAAACCCATCCCTAGCCAAAACAAAGCTTTCCACACAGCAAGGCAATGCAGCCGGGCGTGGCGAAGGCAGCTGCTCAGGGCAGAGCCATCCCAGCTGTTGTCAATTGGAATGTGCTAGAAACAGTGCTCCCTCCACCCCGTTATCCTGTCCCAGCAGTGATGGTACCCAGTGCTAATATGGACCCCAGATTGTTTCCTGAACAGTTTGATCTGGCTGTGTGGGCAGGAATGAACTTGTTTGTTGGGACGTGGGACATACTGGAGCACTGGAGCGCTGCGTTTTCCTGTCTCCTCAAGCGCAGGCCAGGCACGCAGGGACATGATGGCAGGGTGGCCGTGGGCCCTCAGCAACAACTCAGGTGAAGTCAGCGCTAAGCCTTTTCTCTGCCTGAGATGTGGGGAGCAGGGTTGTTCAAGAAACCAGCTGTCAGAGACACTAACGTGGCTGAGGCAAGGAACGGGAATGACAGAGAGTGGCTGGGAAACACCTGTTGCCCACCATGTTCAACACTACCTTTCTGGGGTATCCACCATGTCCTCCATGTGGCTAAATGGCCCAGCAGTCCCAAACACCACCACCCTTCTCCATGAACTCATGACTCTGCTGGCTCAGCAGAACTTGCTGTTCAAGGCAGTGGGCAGAACAAGACCTGGCCTGTAAAGGGGAGCAGGAGATGGCAGCCCTCTGGCCTCACAGTTAATGTGTTGTGATGCTTCCTTCAGCAGTTGCCCCTCCAAATGTTTGAGAGAACAAGTGAAAACTTTTCTTTTTAAGAAAAAGAACTTTTCAGAGAGTTGCTGTGAATTAGTCTGAAAAAAACCCAGAAGGTAGTCCACAGCTGTGAAGGTTGGGTTTATGGATAAATCAGAACTCATAAAAGCCATATTACTCAAAAGAGGCAATGCTGTCTTTCTGTTCCATATTTCATTTGGTCTATAATTTATAAGCTATTCCTCAAGCACGGTGGAATAATACATCCTGTCACGGGTTATAACCTGAAATTGTCATGTCATTATTTGGTTCTGAGAAACAGATAGAAACAGCAAAAATTCCACAAGCACTACTGCAAAAAAAAAAACAAACAAACAAACAAAAAAAAAAACCCAGTAATTTTTCTAGTGCCTAACGCATAATGACATCCCAAACCCTGTGAATCACACCCTGTGAATGTGCATCGAAGCTTTATTACAATATATTCAGCTAACTTTAATAATAATAAGAAAAAAGCCACTCAGCAAATATCTCAGACATGTTAACCAGTTACGGAAAAAGTTGGAACAGTAAAACCCAATGTGTGCACTAACACATAGCTTTTTGCTGGTTAGCTTCAAATCGTATTTTCATTTTCATTATAATTTTAATGAAATCTTGTAGGTATTGAAAAGAAACAATACAAATATGTGAATGTGATGGCAAAGCAGCATTTTGTATCAGTGGATTTGAAAGACATGGCTTGACTTAATGGAAAAATGAAAGGATCTATAAAATGGCAGCTTTGGAGAACAGAAGTGTTTACTGTTGTACAGGAGAGCTGCAGTACTCTGGAGTTGCAGTATGCTGTCACATGATATATTTCTAATGGCCTCTTGAATGCTAAGTTGCGAATAAACACTTCTGTCTAAAAATACAAAGAGCAAAACAGAGTAAATCTAAAAATATGAGAAGGAACTATGGTATTTCTTTCTTCTGTGAAAGAGAGCAGTGTTTGCAAAAGATAAAGCAACTCTAAAAAAAACTTACCCGACAGGCTTTCAAATATGGATTTGCCACTGTTGGGCTTATAGAAGGTGAAAATAGAAGAAAAAACCTTTCCTGGTGGGCATGAGGAATGTTGGGATTACTTCCTCCTTGAAATCCCAGAAGAGTAAGTGTACTTTAGTACATGCTGCGTAGTACAAGGAATGGGTTTCATAAGTCTTATTCTTGCCTGGCTCTGTATTAAGAAACAGCTCCTGCAATTATAATTTGCATCTGCTTCTATCAAGGCTGACTTTATGATTCTTCTCCAAGCATTACTCTCTCTCAACTTCTGCCTCCACATCTCGAGTCCTAGTAATGCTGCTATAAACATCATCGTCTCCAGAACTGTGTCCACAGTACTCTTGTAGGACTGGGCTATCATCCTTTGCATATTGAGCCTCGCTTTAAAAAGTACCTCACGTAAGTGGTGAAGTTGATAGCTTCAAAAAATAATGGAAAACATTTTATATCTCATGCAGGATGAAAGATTTGATTTGAGACTCAAGAGTGACCCTTCTAAATGCAAGACTGCACAATAATAGTTAAGTTTGGTCAAATTTACAAGTGTCATTTACATTTGGTTCTCACCTTACCCCTTTAGTTCACATGAAATTAGTGTAAAATTCCTACTTTTTGAACCTTTACTATGGATGATATGTCTTGTCTCTAATTTTTCTGTGATTTCTGTGATCTTTCTTCTTATCTTCACTTTTCTTTGTTTCCTGCCTAATTGTGTCTTCTTCTCTTTCATCTGCCTTTTTTCTGACTCCTTTACGTTTCCTTGTCTCATAATCCTCCTGAGCCACTGCAGCTGTAACGGTGTTCAGAAGCCTTAGGGTCCAAGAAGTTGGCTTTGAAGGAAAAGAGAGGAAAACTATGTAAGTGTGGGAAATGAACCCTTATATGATACTGGGTCTCCATTTTATTCTTTATTATGCTATGCCAGTAGCATCACAGTTTTGCTGCCTCTCTTCTGTTTGTCCGTGTCTGATCAATGCTGTGGCTGAACCAAGCTGAGTGACCAGACATCATCTGCGGGCAAAAAAAGAGCAGGGAATAGGACACTGTTGAGTCACCCGAAGGGGCAGCAAAATGGAGTCCCCATAGGAAGGGTGGCAGAGGACAGTATGGGCTGCATGGGCTCTATACTGCAGCTTCCCCCAAACTGCTTTCCCCAAACGGAGTATCCTCCATCCACTTGGCACTCTCCAGTGGCATTGGGTGGCCTCTGGTGCTGACATGGCCTGTGTGGGTTGGACTGTTCATTTCAGCAGGGCACAACCCTGGAGCCCTGCTTGGAGCCAGCACTTAGTTCTTGGGGAACACCAGCCACTTAGTTTCTTCCCATGCTCAACAATTATTTCCTTCTAACAGATCTTTCAAAAGCCTTTCTTTACATTACAATTCCTTCATTGCTTTATAAGAGGTTACGTCACATCACAAGACCAAAGAGCACAGTGCAGCTTAGTGTAACTTGACCCTGATCTGGCATTTCTTTGTGATGCGTCATGTCAGAAATGTAAAGAAAACAACATTGTCCTTTTCATAGTTTGGGCAGCAGTGGCCACTATGCTTTGCCTTTACCTTATGCCTGGAAGATGTATGTAGTACTGGAAGTAGGAGGAATCATGTTTACGAAGCTTTACATACTTTTTGGAGAGCTGCATGTGATCTTGACAGCAAGTGGGCTCTGAGTTAGTGCTGCTGGGGTGATTGTAGAGAAGCTGGCAAGCAAAGCCAGCATTTATAATTCCTGTGACTTGAGAGTAAAAAGTGATAATATGATAATGTACTGCTTTTTCATTTCTGTAGATTTTCTTCTATGTCCTACTGAATTTCAAAAAGCTTTTAAATATGCATTTTCCAAAAGGGATTTGAGACAGCTAGAAAAGGATGAAATTACCATTAAAAATGAGGAAAGTAAGATATTCTAGAGCGTCCTAGACCCAACAACAAAATTCCTCCTTGTACTGACCCTAAGCAAGAGCTAGCAAACGGGACCTGTTACAGCCTAGATCCAGACCTGATCACATTAAAAGGAGTCATGTCTGTATTAGTTTTTTCTTGTGTACACAGGAATTGTAGTCCTGACTCCCTTTGCACAGTGTGCTGACCTGTTGTTGCTTACTGTGAGGAATCTGCCTTTTATGTCCTCAGAGCTACGGCCTATTTGCATTGAAATATCACACTCTTGAGAGCCTTGCTGCTCCCCCTGCAAGGATGAAGTGCTTCTTGTTTTTAAAAGACTTATCACTTTGACACCTTGGGGATGATGAGCATGAAGCCCTGATTTAAAAGACTTATGTAATAGAGGGAATTGAGGATGGTTTGCAGAGAAAGGATTCTAGGGGGGCCTCAAGTGCTCAATTTCCAGTCTTGTTACTAAACTGTTGATTGACCTTGAACAAGTCCACATTGCTGCAGCTCAATTTTCCTTTTTATTTGTTTATTTGTTTAACTTGCAATATGCTGAAAGCTTTTCTATAGCACCCTGTGATATGAGTCGTGATTTCATTTTGTTTGTTAGATGCTGGTACATCAGTTTTCAGCAGATGAACAACCCTCTCCTCAGCCCCTCTATTTTGGCAGATCATAGTGCCTTACTACAGCATGTGACCATTATTCTTGAAATATTCTAGCAGCACATCAGTCATGCTGTGTTTTGGTTGAGAGAAAAGCCTTAGGTCAGTCATACCCATCATAGAACTACGATGCAGTTGTATATACATTTTACAGCTTGAAGTCCTAGGTAGTTGGATAAGTACAACCAAGGCACTGCTAATGCAATGGCAGAAAAAAGTAGTTGGCACAGAGGAAAGCAAGAATTTCTGTGTAGGAGGATCCAGGGAAAATATCCACGCACATATGTAACATAACTATACTGTGTGCATCTGTAGAGGTGAGGAGAATTGGAACGGGAGGAGTTAGGGGAAACAAACACATAGTCCATTAAAACAATAGTTTGAATGTTGTACAAAAGGGGAAATTATTCTGAGTATCCATACTTTGTCTGCAAGGACAAAATACTCCCATACTGTAGGCCCAATGTGTAGGGTTAACAGTTCTTAGGCTATCAGACCCCATACGTTTGCAGAAGAGATTATGCTCTGTATCATAGTCTTGTCTTCTTGTCCATAATTTTTCAGTAAGTTCAGGTGAATCAGAGTACCTGAGTGAGATGCCAGCTTACAATTGTATTATTAATCACTGATCCGTCAAAAGCTTTCCGTCTTTCTCTGTAGTAAAAAAGGTGAGACCTTCGTGAGTGTGACATATCGCAAAAAACATTTGAATGAATAAGGCTGTTGTAATTTTGAATCTAACATCTAACTAACACTAGGTCCTTTATTTGGGGAACTCTTTGCCAGAAAAAGAAAAAAAAAACCCAACAAAACCCACCACACAGCCCCACCCCGAAATCCTTTATATAATGATAGCAAATATAAAAATTTCAAAAAGCACCTGCAAGATTGCTGGTGAGAACAGAGTATATAAAAAGAGAATTTTTTTTAAAATTTAGAGTATTTCAAGTTTATTTAATTCATCTAAGAATCTTTTCCCCAATTTTTTTATTAAATTAGTGTTACAAAATGTAAGAGCCATCTCAAATATTTGAAACATTTTCCTGTGTTGGAATGGTTGCTTGGGTCTGGCTTTTGACCTTGGAGAAGATAAGCACCTTGAAGCTAGACTTATTTAATTGGATGTTCACTGGAGTGATTTCTTATGCTCCATGGATGGGGCAGCAAGAAGGGTTAGAGGTCAGGCCAGAACAGGAGGGGATGTGGTGACAAGTACAAGGGCAAAGGGGTCCCCTTTCTTTTCTCAGGTGTAAGTAAAGGTGCAGCCTTATGGCCTCCTCAGTGGCAGCACCAGCCCTTTGACCACTCTTACAGGGACTGGAGGCAGCCTGCTGAATGTGCATGACCATGGGCTCTGTGAGTGTGTCCATACAGGTATTTTCAGTCCTAACATACTGGACTGTCTGTTATGCTTGAAATAAGTAAGAATATTATGCTTTTTTTTTTGTTTGTTTTATACTGAATGATTTTGACGTTCATTTTTTTCTGTATGAGAAGATTTAATATTAAAAATCAGGCTGTCTACTGAGATACCTGTAATGATGACTGTAAACTGACATGTCTAAATTCTGCCAAGGAGATCTGCACTGGCTGCATATTACTCAGGGGTACTTGGTCCTTAGTGATTCCTAAGTTGCCATTTTTTTACTGCAGAATTCCCAGGATTTCCCAGACTGCCTGCAGTGAAATCTACTGAAAAGTAGCAACCATTTATGTTATTCTGTCTTTCAGTTTACAAGCTGTAATGAAATCCTTTCTGTATGACTGTGCTATACTTATGATTTATTTTAGTCAGATTAGCAGAGGCAATTTTTTAAAAACTGCACTGTGAACCTTGAAAATCCATCTCAAGTTACATCAAAAATATCAACAGCATATAAATGTGCATATTTGGTTAACATCATTAGAACTAATATGTACACAAACAATAAGTTACATGATTCTTAGTGGGCAGTAGGTTATCTACAAATCTTAAACAGTGCTTTTATAGGAAACCTGCCCTCCAGTTAGAAGCAAAATGCTTTTCTATATTTTTAAAATGTTAAAAAATAACGATGACAAGAGAAAACTGGCTGAAGAACTCCAGGCTGTGCCCTTCTCTGCACAGTTTGAACTCTCCCTGTATTTATCCGAAGCAGATGTTCCAGGCAGGATGCACGTTGCAGCCAGAGGTGAGGACGGAGGTGTACAGGACTCGAATACATTTCGGTACAGCTCCCACATCCTGTTTACACATAGCTGCTGGCCTGAGAACAACATAGGGAATAAAAAAAGGAAGGTGGAGGGGGGTGTGATAGGAAGGAACGGTTGATGGGAGTCATGATACTAACACCACTGCTGGGCATGCATATCGAGAGTGTTGTAGATTTGTGGTTCTATTTGCATCTGCCTCTGCCAGCAACATTTTCTCCACTACTTTGGCAGGCATTGATAGGCATGCTGTCTTCTGTCATAGGGGAGAGAAAAGGAAGAGAGGGAGCAATTAGTTGGGAAAAAAAGAAAAAGACAGCCTACCTGCAGAGAAACTATACTTTCTCTCCTATTCATCAATGCTGCCCAGACTCTAGAAAAAACACAGCTGGAATTCCCTGAACCGACTTTTCTGTCTCATTAAAATCTTGAACTGATTTTTAACAGTAGAAAGGCACTTACTGAATCACTGGTGGGCAATGAGAAATATTAAGAATGCTAAGCCCCATTTAAGCAGTCTTTGTGCTGGAGGATGCATTTTTCAGGCTGGATCCTTACTGGCAATTTGATTTCTACACACACAGAGCAGTGAAGGGCCCACTTTTCTATGCACTGGGCATATGTTTTCATTTTATGTCTCCCTTGCAACTCACTAAACCTATTCTACATCATCCACACATATTACTGTCTAATGCTAAGGAGATAAGGAAGAGGGGTACATATCCTCTTTTTTTTTTCTTTTTTTTTTTCTTTTTTTTT
>VXAY01000172.1:420365-452758 GCA_013399855.1 Oxyruncus cristatus
TTTTTTTTAACATTTTTAAATAAGATCACTAAGTGACCAGCTTTTTATAGTCAAAGATTCATAAAGCTGCTAATGGCAAAATTCCCAGGAAGCAAAAATGGAAGACGCTGTTTTTCAAGGTTGTTTTTCACTAAGTTTACAACACCGGCTGGGAACACTATGTATCTGTTAGGTGTCCCTGTAATATTATATCCTGCAGAGACTGGCTACTGGCTTTACATCTACATGGTCATGCACAGAAACAACATGGGGTAGTCTGAAGGACATGTACTTTCCCGTGCTTAAATAGTATGAACTTATCTGCATCACAGATCAGCCAATGTCTCATCAGCCAATATAAAGCAATCTATAAAAGTAATATTAAAGAAGCTCAAAATTTATTAAAAAATGAAAACATATATTATTCCATGTTATTATAATTTATTTATTTTATCTCCTACTCATTAGAATGTTTAATACTAAAATTGCAGCATAAAAGTTTCTGTTCTGTCAGCCCAGACCATATTAACTTCTTTAGCACTTCCCCCTTTTGTTTTTTTAAAGAAAGGAACCATCTTATTTCTCAAGACTCCTTTTTTTTTATGCATCATGTTCCAGCAGGAGACAGAAATTTCTCAAGTATGTGCTAAGATAAGCTACATTTCCCCAGATGCCTTTCTTTTCTTTACCCTATTATATTTGGATTATTTTGCTATCCAAGCAACTACAGTGGTATTAGGTTTTGATTTTCTTATTTTAAATCATCTAAAAGACCAGAAATTTGGGATCAAATTGAAAGACAGAAAGAAAATTTAAATTTTGCTTTATTCTCAAGCCTTTTCTCTAAGCTTCAATCTATTTAGCACTTGAAACTCAATCTTCAGATAAGGAACAGTAGTCAGTCTCTTCGTTGCTTCCCATTTGATTTTGTATAAGACAGCCTATCAAGTTCTTTTTCCATGAAATGGCTATATAGAAAAAGATGAATTAAGATCTTACTGTGTTATTACTACTAATCCCAGCTCACATTTACATAGCTTTGTAATTGCAATGTTTGTTAAAAGCTTTTCAAGCTGCATCTGCAAAAGGTACTACATCTCTGCTAAAAAGCATCCATCTTAGGGTCAGGCAGAAGCTGCCTGAAAAGTGTTTAATTTTGTGTTGCAAAAAGGGTTAGAACAGGGAGAAGCACTGTAATTGCAAATACAAACACTATTTGAGGAAGAAGGCTATTTTACTTTTTGAATATTTTCTATTTCACTATCTTTTATTGTATTTCACTGGAGAATCTGGTCTTTTGCACCAGTTTGGTGGTGGTGTCTTCTACGTTCTGGCATAAAACTTACCGTTAAAGTAAATAAAAATTAAAAAGTCATCAAAGAAAAAATGTTACTGGAGTTACCAGTAGACAAACAGCAACATACCATTTTCTGACTCAAGCCTTTGGCCTTCAGAGTGTATGCTTTGCAGCTTTATGGATTGCTATTGGCACTTTGAAATATTCTTGGGACAGTCCCTACAACAAAGACCTCGTGATGACAGCATAATATCAAATATGTGTAGCAAATGGATAATGACAATCATATTAATAGTATAATGCTAACAGCTCTTTGTAGTAGAAAATACACCAGGAGATGAAAAAGTACCAGGGAGACAGCACAAGTGTCAGCTCAATGTAATAACACAGGTGTTAGTTTTGAACCAGACTCCACTTCTATTTATCTTTTACTGGCATTTCCAAACAGGATAGGGGTCATTTAAGATAATATAGTTAAAGATATGAAAGATAGCACACTACTAGTAAGACAAGAAAGTCATCTGGGCAGCATTAATGTTGGGTACAGACATTTTCTAATCATTTCGAGCAACTGAATATCTAAAGCAATCCTCCTTAGTTGAAATAAAATAATGAATCATATCAAGGTCAGAATATAATATGTGTGGTCTGCAATCAAAAAGTGTTTCTATATAATTTGCTTATGATAAGTGAGAAGATATTGATGGCAAGATACCTATATTTCTTTGCTGTTTCCCACTTCTACATTGCATGTCCAGAGGTCCTAGTTTACGAAGTAAAAGTGGAAAGAATTTCAGAATTGGCTTCCAGCAATTGCTGTTACCATTTTTATCCTTATCTATTTATACTTTAATCATGCACAATGGTCAGGAGTGGTACCTAACTGTGCTGACAGTTTTATGATATATGAGATGACGCACTTTTTGTTCCAAGAACCCTGTTGTCCCATGGTGGGAACAGGCACTGAAAAGTTTCAGTAATCACCCTATCTTTTTAATTTTGTGAAAGATTTTTGATCCTAAATAAACTCCTTTGTGTTTTACATGATAGGAAAGAATCTTAATTTTCATATATACCTGAGGATATTTTTTTCCTTTTTGTATTATTTATCTTGCTTCACCTGAGCTGTGTTTAAACAGTTTCCTGTCCTTAGTTTTATATGCAAGCTGATGCCTGATCTGCTACCAATTCTCTGTTGTGTCAAATGTCAAATGTGTTCTTATGTCCTTAATAACAATAAATGTAACCAGCTGCAGTATTTTGTTGTCATCTTTCTCTTTGCAATATAGTATTAATTAAAAAAATATATATAAAAACCCTTTCAGTCCCCTTTTTCGATCATGGTAATTTTTTCCTTTGTCACTGAAGAGTGCTCTGGGACTTCATGTTTGAAGTCTTTCATTTCCCATACAAAATACAAAATGTGAAAGGGATGAGAGAATGTTATACTGCTAGCTCATGCAACAGGAGGATGAAATCTTGAATGAGTCAAATTGAGCAGAAGACGGTTTTGTCTGCAGGGTTGGACAGGGCTGTGCTTACATTTAGCAGACAGTTTGTGTTCTCAAGGACAAAAGATGCCTCTGAATGCCTGTGACAACCTGAACTACCTGGATAACCTGGATCAGTAGACTAACTTAAGCAAAGGCTGTGTTATGTGAAACAGCTTACATTTACATTTAAGATGTACAATAAATACTTCAGACTCCATAATTTTTGAATATTCTTTTTGCAAAGCCAAAACCAATTGATCAACAATTAGAGAAAATAACAGTACTTTTACCAAACTGAAGTGTATCCATGAATGTTTAATTGATAAATAATAGCTAATATTAATTCTCATGCATCAAATAAACTTGTTCAGAGTGAGGTTCCTGTGTAGCTGATAACACTACTGAGGTGAACTGTTACCATTTCAGTAATCCATATGCCCATAAAGGCAATAGAAAATCAGAGGCAACTGAAAGCTCTGGGTCCCCCAACATAATGCGGACTTGGATCTGAGTCCAGAAGAGGGCCAGGAAGATGACCAGAGGTCTGGAGCACCTCTCCTGTGAAGACAGGCTGAGAGGATTGAGGTTTGTTCAGCCTGGAGAAGAGAAAGCACCTGGGAGATCTTATAGCACCTTCTAGTACCTAAAGGGGGCCTAATCCATAAAGGGAGAGGGACATTTCACAAGGGCATATGGTGATACGACAAGACATAATGGCTTCAAACTGAAAGACAGTAGATTGAACCTAGGAAGAAATTCTTTACTATGAGAGTGGTGAGGCACTGAAACAGGTTGCTCAGAGAAGCTGTGGATGCCCCACCCCTGGGAAGTGTTCAAGGCCTGGTTGGATGAGGCCCTGTGCAACCTGGTCTGTTGGAAGGTATTCCTGCCCATGGCTGGGGGTTTGGAATGAGGTAATCTGTAAGGTCACTTCAAACCCAAACCATTCTATGATTCTGTGATTCTAGGGCCCCTTTCCATTGGCACCCATTCCACGGGTAGGCTGAGGAATTCTTTTGCTTTTTCTTCAGTCGCTGAGATAATGAGACTGAACAAGGAAAATCATCACTTTGGTGGAAGTTTAGCTACAAATTATGTAGAAAACTTTAAAAGCATTTGGCATTCATATCAGTCTGTGATAATACTGAATACCATTCATTCTCATGAAGGGAATACATTTTTTTCAATAATACGTAATGTTCAGTTTACAGTCATTATTCTGGAATGGGAATAACTCAGAAATACAGTTATGAATCTACTATGTCTGATGACAGTTTTAATTCCATTAATAGTGAACTTGGCAACTGTGAGAATCTCTTATTCTTACTGCACTTTTTCTGCAGTATATCTATAGACAGTGCACTTGACTCAATTTAAGTTATGAGCAATGCATTATTCATATTGCTCACACCCTCTGCTTGGGAACTTTACTTGTAGACTTAATTTCATGGTTACTGACTTCATAGTGAAAACAGTAAGAACAGATGAAAAAAAGACAGAATGCTTTCAGTTTGTTTAGCCTTGAAGAGCATTGTAAAATATGAAACAAGGAAAGTTAGCAAACCCAGCGCTGCAAGGTATACCCCTACCTGCAAAGTTTTCATGTTTGATTGTCTTGTGATTTTATTGCAGAAAGGCAGGTTATACTCTCAAACTAAAAAGAGTTGTCACTATATTGTTGATTTTAATGAATGCTTAGTATTTGCACTTCATAAAACCAGAAGGACAGCATGACCTCAAAAGATCACCTATTAGTACCCCACTTTCTGCCATTTAATCCCAAGCCTCTGTTTCACATGCAGAATAACTAACTTTTGTTCTTCACTTTAGATCTAAGTGCTAGGAGCTGTCTTCTCTTCTTGCCTGATAAGATGAGCACAGTCTTTGATATATTTTAAGGTAAAACTGTTAATAGAGCAAACTACACTCACTCTGCCAAGCCTTGCACACAAACCTACCATTAGCCAATTGAAACAAACTAGAGGTGCCCAAGAAAGAAATAAATGTATAATTTTAAAAGCACAATTAAATATAAAGCTGAGAATATTGATCAACCAGGTACTCTTATGGCATGCTAACAACATTTTAGAGATCTATTTTAGTAGATTATTTTTAGAAAGATGCAATAATTACAATGCATCAACACATTTTTAACAATACTGGTCTTAGTGATATTTTAAAAGATGGAAAAATTGTCATAGCTAATGGCATTGGATTTTTTAGCAATTTAATTAAGAAAGAAAAAACTGTCAATGGCCTTTGTAGAGTTTGCATGGTAGGAAGCAGGAAAATAATAAGAAAACATCTGCAGTGGAAAACTGAAATATCATTAAGAGGGCTGCTTTATGTTTACAATTTAAAAGAGGTGTCACATAAACCAAACTCTCTAACAAGGGAATTTATTTTAGGGAGTGTAGAGAGTAGGATTATTCAAAGCCATCTGCTAATTGAGGAATCATATGTGAAGGGATCAGCTTCCTCTTGTGTGTTTTGCAGTGAAGTTTTCCATTTTCTGTCCTCAGCACATTTCAGAGTATCTGCACATTCAGAGGGTACTCAGCTGTGTTAACCTTTGGCATACAGCTGAATTTGTCTTCAGAAAGTGTTAGTTCACCATTCTAAACTCTAACATCCATATCTACATACCTGTATCTGTATCTAATCTATCTTCCTTATCCACCTCACTCAGTTTTACAGATAATATGACTCATTAGGGTGATATCAGGGTGATGTGTACAAGACAGACCTTAGGAGTGATGAAAGAGGGCAAAAGAAGGTCCATCTCCAGGATGTGTACACAAACAGCCTCAACCAGAGAAAAAGGCAGGAAGAATTAGAGCTCTGCTTGTGGTCATCAAATTGCATCATCACTGGGATTATTGTGGTGGGACAGCTCACATAGCTGAAAGGTTATTATGGATGGACCATATTCAGAACAAAGAGACAGGGAAGACAAAGCAGGTGTTCTATTTCAAATGAAGTTGAAATATGGATGTATGGAGCTCCTCTATGAGATGGCTGACAATCTGGTTGAGAGCTTATGGGTCAGGGTCAAAGTAGAGGCCAGTAGAGGTAACGCTGTAGTGGAATTATGTTACAGACTACCTCCTTAAGATGAGGAAGTAGGTGAAACCTTGTTGAAACAAATCAGGAAGTCTCTGTATCACAGACCCTGTTCTTTTGGGGCCCTTTGCTTTCTCTGATATCTGCTGGAAGGGCAACAGGTAAGGACGCGATCAGGTATAGGTACTATACCAGACGGATGACACATTGCTGCATCTGCTATTCACTAACAAGACAGGACTAGCTGGTGTGTAATACTCAGTGATAGCCTTGGTTATAGAGACCACGAAATAGGAGTTCAAGATACTGAGGAAGGAGAGTAGCAGATTACAAGCCTTCAGGAGAGCAGATTTAAGCTTATTGTGGAAACTGGTAGATTGAAAACCATGGGAGGGAGCTCCAAAGGAACTCACAAAAGTTTGCAGATCCTTAATAACAAGTACAGGAATGGTCCATCCCAATACACAAAAAGACAACGAAATGTACCAGGAGACCATCTTTTCCAAGCAGAAAACTCATGAAGGAGATACAAAAAGGAGACAAAGCTCAAGCTCAAATGGAAACAAGAATAGCCTTTACCGCTACATTCATAAAAAAAAAGCTGAACAAGGAAAACGTTGGTAAGTGGATTACTATATGGGTAAAAAAAAGGGTTAATTAACCAGGTTTTGAAGGAAGTGGACCAACCCTTCCTCTAAGCTGATGATCAGTACATCAGGGGTCTGCCCTGGACCTGACCTGTTTAGCATCCTTTGTGACAAGGGCTTGCCAGAGGTGATGTAGTGAATGCTCACTGAGTTTGCAAACGATACCAAACTAAGCAGACCCATCAATGAAACCTAGGGCAGAGCTGACATCCAGAAAGATCTACACAAATGGAGGAGTGGGCTGACAGGAACCTTCTGAAACTCAGCAAGGACAAATGCCAAGTCTTGCATCTTGAAACAAATGACCTTCCACAGCAGTACAGGCTCAGTGACTGACTCGCTGAGGAACATCTCTGCAAGAGAGGACTCAGGGCTCTTGGTGGACATGACCTAGTAGTGTGGTCTGGCAGGAAAGAAGGTGAATAATGTTTTGGGCTGCCTCACCAGGAACATAGACAGTAGGTCAAGGGAAGTGAAAGAAGTCCTTTTCTTGGCATTATGGGGCCACATCTAAATACTAAGTGCAGTTTTGCACCCTCCAGTAAGAAAAATACCATCTCTATCCTTGAAGATTTTGAATGCCTGTCTGAATAAACCCCTAAATAACCTGAACTGACCTCAAAGCTGAGCCTACTTTGAGTAGAAGGTTGAACTAGAGACCTCCAGATTAATTATCCTCTAGTCCTGTGATTAGGAGCGACAGAAAGACTTGGAAAGAGAAAGGAGAAGGTTCAGATCAGAAGAAATGTGCCCCTGTTTCATGATTCTGCCTAATCTCTGCACTCTAAAAGAAAAAGTGCAGAAGGGACTTCCGCAGCTAGGTTAGCACACAAGACCGTTTTCTTGCAAAACAGTTGCCAACCTGAAACACCTCAGTACTGGCAAGATCCCAGGAGAACAGGGAAGTTCAGCCACAATCCTCACACAACCAGAAGGGAAAGGGGTAGAAGCCAGCTACAGCTTTCCACCCAAGGAAAGTGTGAACAGTCATTAGGAAAGTATTTCTTCCTCAGACATTTGCATATTAGCACCTCAACGCTAAATCTGTCTTTTGAATAAAGAAAATCTGAAAGATTCCAAAATGCAATTTATTTTAAACGTACTATTTTATTTTGATTTTATGGCTATCCCTGGGACTATATTGTCTAACAGTTTTCCCTTACTTTGTATCCCTCTCTGTTTTGCAGAATAAATAACATGAAATCAGAGGCATCTGGCATAATTCTATCAAATACAGTTGATGAGGAGGGAGAAAGACATGCAGCGTGTTACTATATTTCAGACTTTCAGGAGACAGATTTTCAGGTTTATTTAGCCCTTGAAAGTAAACAATAAGAGGAATGAGTAACTTTTACAAAAGTAAATTTTTCCCAAATATTAGCAGCTCTGCTGTTACCTCAGCCTTATATCAGAGGACATACTACATCCTTGTTTAAAAATATATTTTCTACAGCCTAAGCTCAAGGGCATAAAATAGAATAACAAAAGAGTAGCAGAAGGTAATGCCTGGCCAGTCATGCAATATTATGAACAATATAGTTGCTTGTAAGTTAGCTGGGTGTTTACAGCAATTTCCCTGGTGAGAAGGGCTATTGATAAATGCTACTAATAAAACCTTACTATAACAGTAATAATATCTTTCATTTTTAATAGCATCTTTGATCCTGAAGAAGCAGCAAGTTTATTGCATGTTTTCCAATTAAAAAGGGCATTCATGTTTTATGGCCTTCATCCTATTCATCCTGCTTACTGGCTATTTAAGGAGAAGGAAATAAACTGTAGCTCTGGAAAACCTAAAACTACTTTCCATTTCTATATTCTCTCTTTATTGCAGGGTCTCTTCAGGCTCTCCATGCAGAATCCTATAGGCTGACTCTGTTTATCTTCAGTCATTGATATGATATGACACAGTATTATGTCTCCTAATATTTGCATTATATTAGATCCTTTTAAATTTAGATCTCCAGACACGTAATCACATTCCATTGTGCTAGACGCTGTATAGAGATTTATCAGAAAAGGCAGTCCACAGTCCAGAGTCTAAACCAAGCAGGGGACCGGAAAACTTAGACATTTGATCCAGTGAGGGCTTCAAACATTAGGACAGACTGTAAACAACTTAGCAAATTCATTTGGGAAGACTGGAGGAACAGGGAACAAACAATTTCTGGGCTCAGTGCTGCTTTCACACAGAATTAATTTGGAAAAGTTCAATTCTGTACTTGGATCATGATACAACAGAAAGTAAAGCATCGGGCTAGACTCCTCAAGTGTCAGAATCCTCTGAGGTTTATAAATGTTTAGCTTTAGTGCAGATTATTCTAGATTATAGCAATCAATTTAATAAAATAACTTTTGTAATCCAAAGATTTTTGCCTCGAGTTGAATTTTCTTTCTAGACAATTTCTTGTCAGGCTGAAGCCTATCTAAAAAATATGATATTTTTGTGCTATTTTTACCTTTTTTCAATTGTTCAGTAAAATTTTTGACGAGTTTGAAGAAGGACTGACATGCCCTTCTCCAGACCATGTTGCGTGGCAAGCTTTATTGCAACCCCTCACAGAGGAGGGGCTCCTGTGGAAATGTCTCAACTTCCCCTTCTGTAGTAGCAGGGAGATGTGGTAGGTCTCAGAGGAAGTGAAACAGTGACACCCCTTTAGACTTCACTGCACAGCTTGTCTGAAAGTGAGAGTGCTTGTGTCTGGGGTTTGGTTTCTTGAAAGATTCAAAGAGTATGGCATACATGTGTTTGCAATGAGAATATAACAAAAGTGCATTAAAATGGTATAACACTGTGCAGTGGTGATTGTGCCAAGCAAGTAACTCCTTGAAATCAGGAGAGGGTTCTAAAATAAGACTGATTTTTCATATGTGAAATGTATTTAGAAACGAATGACCCGATTTTATTGATTAGGCCTTTTGGGACCCTTGAAGGAGTAAGAGTTTCTTCCTATTGGATGGATACGACAGTAGAATTAAACTGGTGAGTTGTTTCACTTGATGTGGTCCCTCTAGATTTTTTTAGACCAGCCAGAAATGGATAGGACAGATGCCACCCCAACAAGTCTCACTTCTCTAAACCACTGTTGCAGAAGGGCATCATGTTGAAGCAATGTTGCTATGTTCAGGTAATTTTCCATGCAAAGAAAAGTCACAAAATTTTCTCTCAAAATCAGCTTTATGAACCTTACAGCCTGAAAAAAGGTAGGATATTTATACTATAAGCTAGAATCAATTCCCTGTATAGATTAAATATTCAGCAGTTCGGATGTTTATCTTGTCCGCAGTACATCATTTTCCTCTTAGAAATCATACAGACAAACTTGGACTTTCTGCTGCATTCTGGTGCTGGACTGGAAGAGGAATATAAAAATGGAAGAGATTTAAACTGAAACGAACACATGTTTTAACCAATTTCAAATTTTAATGAGTTTCTGATACTGAATTTCAACACTGCTATTACTATTAATTCAAAACTCTGCCCAGTGGTTCATGTAAAAGTGATACACCTCTCAGCTGAATTTAGGAAAAAAAAAGTTTATATTTGCAATTTTTTCCCTATTATCTTGGCCTTTCAAATTCCAAGTCATATCTTCTCATATCTTCATGAGAAGTATGTGAGTGTCTATACGTATATTGATGCTGTAGTGGACTTTCTTTTAATACTTGCTCCATCCAAATGAAAACAATGTTAAGTCTTAACAGTTTTTTCAATTCTTCAAAAGTGGAGGGATTTACAAATCCACAGTTGGAACACAACGAATTGTAAACCTTAAAAGAGAGGTTATGTTTCCAAAACATGACGACAAGTATGACCTTCATGTAAAACTGTGTTTTAACCTGTGGGTAAATGTAGTAGATGGGGGATTATTTATGTTTAGGTGTGTAAATAAACAGTAAGCCCTTGGACACCCTTCTTATATTTCCAGTAGAGCCTGCCAGCAGTCTTTTATTTCTGTTATGGTTTCAGGATGATAAGACCACAGGAACATAGCTAAATTAGATGCTGGAAATGCAAAAGTGTCTGTGGCACCTCCTACCTTCACATCTAAGGCTCCTGATTCAGTTGAACATGTGCTTTACTTAAATATAATGATAGTACCATGGCACTCTGGTATGCTCCTCCCAGACTAAATCATTGCTCTATGTAAGGGTTCTTGGTATTGTATTTTTGTGATCATGAGACAACTTTAATCCTGTACTGATCATGACAATAGATTGGGTATAATTTAAGGGAAAATCACTGCATTTGTACAAATACTTTACTTTGTTTTATTTGGCTGTAGAAGGAGTAAAACTGTGTTGGTCATAGAGTGATACACTTGGTAGATTTTGTAGAGGTAAAAAGTTTCTGAAATAATTGAAGGTGAGCTGTAAAGAAAATAGATCATCAGAAAGTTATGTTCTTTTAACATTTTACTTACCCAAATCCCTTCTCTTTCTGAAATATTGTTCCATTACTTTGAAAATGTTGGAACAATAACAACAAAAAGTCCCAGGTCATTATGTACTCTGAAATTACCATAACCAATCATAGGTCATTGTTATTTTAGTATCTTTAAAATTCTTTTATACATGGATTAAATAAACATAGTCTGTTATATATATTATGTTTGTGCTTATCCTGGAAGTTGCCTGCGTGATTGAAAGAGCTGCTCTTTTGGCAGGAGCTTCAACCCTGTCCTATATCCTGCATAGTAAGTACTCTGTCATAGTCCAAGTTTAGGCACAGTGCCATAAAAATTCCACCTTTATCTTCTATGAAGCTAGATGTGATAACATACAAGAATTCAGATGTTTTTGCATCCATCCTTTTGCATAATACTCCACAAATTCATTCAGCAATTAGGAGTTTTGTGCTTTCTTCAAGTAAGGAATGCTTTAAACCATATCTTTCATGTTAGTAAAGTGCTCAGGCCATGAGGTATTCTGATTAACTTGTTCTCCACCCTTTCTCTTGAAGTGCATCCAAAAATGCTAACATCATGGGCCAGAAGGAGTACAGCCAACAAGAAACCTGACTCTAGCTTCAGGTTCAGACATTTGGTTAGAAAGGGGAAAAAACCAGGGATGCCAGACACTCCTCCCTAATATGTATGCATATTATATAACTGTTAAAAGAATCCTCTGAGCAAAAAGACATAACGTCTACTATTATTAAGCACCCACTTGAGAAGATGTTTAAATATGTATTGTCTTTTTTTGCTTGTAGTAGCCCTGAGAAATATAGATTCAATAAATCTTCATCTGTCCTTTCTCAAGTCTATAGGTAAACCCATGGTAGCATCCATTGTTTTCCTCTTTTTCTTTTAATTAGCACTTGATCCCTGTTAAGGGCTTTTAAACATGTTTCCCTGTGCTTCATTGCCAAGCAGATCATCACCTTGTAACTACTACATATTTTTAAGGCAGTTCTCTTGGATTTTTGATTAAGAAAATGTGAGAGCACTCCTGTTTTATTCTGCCAACACCAAATATGAGACAACACCAGAGGTCAAAATGAGAGGCAGAAGAAACAATTGTGTAATAATTTTATAGTTCTCTGAGTACTCAAAGGTATTCACTAGGATAAAAGTGCTGCATGCTGTTAAAAACAAGTAATTAAACATAATCTTTACCCTGAAAGAAAGATATCCTAAATAAACAAGAAAGATTAGAAATGAAGTGTGAAATTGAGTACAGAAGGGGAAGATGACCTGCCTCAGATCAAAAAAAAAAAAAAAGGCAACAGAAATAGAGTCACCAAAACACTCACCTCTGGCACCCAATTCAGTACCCAGCATGACATGCGTATCTTATTTCCTCACCTGGATATGCTTTCATATTTGAGATACGTAAATTCCTGAAACTTATGCTTAGGCAAAGCCTACTCTTTCATGCAATTGGGCAAGCTTTTAATATCGTGCCTGGAGAACAGTGCTTCATAGTGCTGCTGGTCCCATTGACATGACATTTCCCAAAAAAACCCCCTCAAGCATTATTTAACCTGAAAAGAAGTTTGGGAGTTAAAACATAAAAATTAATGAAAATTTCTGTTCATGGGAGAATTTTGAATGGCTGATGGTAAACAAAATAACTGGTGTTTTCAATCTCTAAAAAGATCTTTAGAATGGACTTTCACACAGTCTATATACTTATATATAGAATGTAGACATACATACAGATGTGTGTATATATTATAGGGATGTGTATATATACGTTGACAAATTCTCTTCTCCATAACTGAACAATATTCCCACTGAATAGCATAGAATTTGGCTCTATTTGAGAATACCATTCTGTATGGAAGAAGTTAAATCCTGTCTGAAGTGCAGAATATCTTCTTGGACTCCCTTCAGCTTTACTGTGTAAGAACCTAATAATTCAAGGTTCAGAAAATAGAAACAAAGAAGAGGAAGCTCACCAAACATGGTTTTGCTTGAGAAACACTGAAAAAAATCTCCCTAATGTGTTACCAACATTGAAAGATGATGGAAATTACTGACCTTTCAGAAGTCAGGGTTACAGTTAGACTATATTGTATATGATATGATCTCTTACTGGGCCATCTTTTTAAGGGTCAGCTGCTCAAAGAAAAGGTTAATGTTTACTGTCATGTACAAAAGAGGCCTGGAAAACTTCAGCCAACTGGAAACTCTTGTCAGTTGGAAGTTTAATTAGATTAATTTGGCTTAATTATGTGTAGTACTTAATAACAGTTAAGCAGAGGCTAACTAATATACTTTAAATATCATTCTTTCAAAATTATTCACAACCTAAAGCAGTCTATGTCACATGTACATTTGAGTATGCTCAGTTTCCATAGAATACATTAATATTGCTATGTTGTCTAGCTTGTGAAATATGATGTGTCAACAGTTTATTTCAGTTTTTGAATCGAAGTGAATAGTTGCTATAGAGGTTGTTACATCACAGCTCGTTTGACATACTATGATTCAGAACAATAATGGAAGAAATTTTAAGCATTTTTGTCACCTGTGTAGTAAAAGCAAGAGAGGGCATATTCCTGAAAACTTGAAAACTACAACCTTCCTGCTGACACGTGGTTTGAAACTGAATTCTGGAATGATAGAAGATTTTCTGTACTAGTTTCAAGCTGTGCTGAGAAGTAAGATCAGACATAAAGAAAGATTCAAATGCATTTAAAGCATATAATTGCTTTTTCTAAGCTGTTTGTTACAGCTGTGTGAAAATGCAGTTCTTCTCAATTCAACAGTACATGTACAAGCTCTTCCTAGAAGATTGCTAAATTATAGATGCACAACTTTGAAGCAACCCCATGCAAACAAATGTACTGCAACCTTTTGACATGCTCTGTGTTTTGCTCCACACCTTTAACAGGTGTCAGCTTTCTCTCTAGCCCACTGGGTTTAAGTACAACTTACTGGAAAAACTACTGTGTTTTGCCAACAGATAGTTCAGGACCAGAGAGGGGAATCTTCACTAACAACTTGTGAATAAACTAACTAGCTGTTGTGTTCAGTATCAAACTAGAGAGGGATCTGGATCATAACATAAAATAGAGTATTATACTCCTGTCAGAAACTTCCTCACTTTTCACCTTCCCTTTTCCCGTGGATCTTAAAACTAAGTTTTATTTGTAGAAACCTGGCATTAACAACTTTATGTTTACATAGGCAACTCTTCACAAAAGGTCTGCTATATCTGTGGGGACTGACAATGCTTGACAGAACATTCTGTCAAGCATTTCCAAGGATTTTGGCACAAGTGGAGGCTAATGAGTGAGATGGGGCTCTAACTGGTACTTCTGAGATGTACTTCAGGCTATCAGTGAGTTGGGGGACACTGTAGGACAAAACATGACTTTTCAGTTATCACACAGTTGAGGGATATTTGTTCAATCCAAGCAGACTGGCAAAAAACTGTGTCTTCAATTATTTTTATTTCTATACTATATTCGATTGACTAAACTATATATTTCATGTTATGTATGCATAGAGTGAGAAAGCATTTTCCATTTTCCTTTATTTTCATTGAAATTTAAATTAAAATTTACTTGTTTTCTGGAAACATGCATGATAATGTAAACAAAATGCAGCAGAATACAGTGCAAGAAGTGAAAGTATCAAGTTGTCATGATTAGATGAAACTCCTTGTTCCCCCCATTTTCAAGATCTTGTTTGGTGTGTTCATTTCTGTTCCTTGAAAAATTTCCTTACAACATGACCATGAAGCTGATCAATGTATTCAGGTCACAGGAAATAACAGAGAGAAAAAGATTGAATGTGATTTGCTGACTAAAAGAGCTATTTTTCTACCACTCCTCCCCAGATATCTTGCCTTCAGCCCATCCTAATTCAATTAGGAATAGTATTAGGAATGTCTTGAGTTACTCCAACTGGTGCAGTAAAAAGGGAGAAAGATGATAATAAAGTACATTCCCCTGACCTATGTGGGACTTATCCAAAATAACTCAATTACATGTTATAAAAATAACTGTTACCTATACTACTATGTAGTGGTGATAGCTATGTGGGAATATATGTCATCATTTATAGAGCACCTTTGACCTATTCACCTGAGCCCAGATAACTAATCCGTCTGGCCTGGGACAATTTCTAACACTCCCAATCTGTCAACAGTTCCAAACAGCTGCTATTTCCAAAATAAAACCAGCCTTTCAGACTTCTTTCCCTCAAGATTCTTCTCTTTGCTCCTCCTCTTCATAAATTTCACTGATGTGATGAGGGATCAGTAACTCGCCCTTGAAAAGGTGACTGAAGAAGTGGCAGATCCAGTAGCTGATAAACCATCTTAACCTGAGATGATAAGAGATTATTCACACTCATGATCTGGGACTTGTGATTCTAAAGAAATATGGGATCATTTCTGCCTGAAAATGTAGAGTGAAACATATTAAAAAGTGCAAAAAGGGTACGTAAAATCTACTTTTGACCTTTTTGACTGGAGATTTTTGGGTTTATGTGTATGAAAATTCCGTGGGATAACAGTCCATTCAATGAAATGAAAATTAAATTTATATGCGAGGAGAAGTGATGACAGCTGACTATTTCAGTGAGGAAGGGATAAACACTCCATTGGTCCCATTTGCTCCAAATTTCCACCTGCAAGATTTCCATAATTTTTTATACAGTGAGGAGTCTTTAGGAGTCTGGTAAACGAAGATCATCCATAGGTATGGTGTAAAAGGAGGTTGTTTGAATGTGGACTTCCTTCACAGAGCAGAGGATTTATATGTACTAAAGTCTGGTTGAGCTCCTCCAGCACATCTGCCCTCAAGTGGGAGAGAGCTCTTGCAGCTTTTAAAATGGTATAATTAGCTTTAGTACAGCTCGCTGCTGTCACTGCCAAACTGCTTCTCCACATGGAACTAGCCAGTTCAAATACTTCTGTATCATGGTCTCCTGTACAGCTAAAATGTGCAACAAGATGTCTAGAACAATGGTGGACATCTTATGTTTTTATATCTGCTTATAACATCCAGTTACAGAGGATAAATGTATGGACATTCAATAGAGGAGTTTAAACTCCTGTAGAGACTCAATAGCAAAAAAAATTAGATTTTTTTCACTAAGCAGATTTTCTGGCATTTTCAACTTGAGATAAACTTGTAATCCAGTTGCAGAGAGGCAAAGTAGCACTACCAAGGAAAGTAATTAAGGTATGATTATTTTAAAATTATTTCCCCTGCATCCCCTGAGAAACACTGTGCCAGCAACTAAGTGGTAGTTGAAAGTACGGTTTTACTTGTATTTATTTTCATATTACTTGAATCATTAAGACACAAGAAATATGATAACTCCCAAGAAGTGGCAGCAATATTTTTATGTAACACCAGAAATACAGCTACTTATAAAGCAGCAATAGCATATTAACTACCATGAACTTAATCAGATATGTTTAAATGGTGGATTTTGCTTCTCTGCTTCACAAAGCATCATATGTGGAACTCTTGCTGAAGCCAATTCTACCTCCTTCTCCAATTAATTCAGAAGGAGCTGCAAGTACTAAGCACTACTGAAGCTGTTTAATAAGAGCATAAGCCCACAGCCTTTGGAAGTGGAAAAAAATTTTGTTAAAAAGGGAATTACAGAGAGCTGGATGTTTATGATGCATATCAATAACACTGTAGATAAAGACCCTATAGCACTCAATGGAAAATACAGAGGTTTTGAACAATCCTATTAAATGTAACAGATAAAGCTATGTCTGGTGCATGGCATGCAGGGACCTTTAAAAGTAAACTATGCAAAACAAATTTTATATCAGGTCCTTGAATAGTTTATATTACTTTGACTGGGACCTTATTAAGTGTTAGTATAAATAGCACAGTTTCATTGATTTTATCAGATTTTTTCATACCCAGGAGACACTATCTAGTATCCTTTTTTTTGGTGAAATTTCCACTAAAGCAGACAAAAAGACTTCAAGACTTTCCAGAAAAGAAACTTAAATAGAAATTGGTGTATCAATTATTCCAGATCAAGTCCTTTTCTAATGGAAGTTTTTTAATAAAGCTGTTTAGAAAACCCACACCATATATTCCAGATATTATATAAGTATGCAGTTTATCTCACTATATATATTTAACTTGCTGTGGATAATATAACATTTTTTTTTCTTTTATCTGAGCACCAGTGAATGAACCTTCCTCTGAAAAATCCTATTTTACTGTATTAAAAAGAAGAACTCATTAGCAGTCAGCTAAGTGAAGGTACTTTAGTCCTGAGACGTCCCAGTTTCAGAGAGGTTTGGCTTATTCTTAGAGCTTTGGTAACTTGATAATCTGTCGCTGAATGGGAAACACATCAATTCATACGGAATAGTGAAACCAGAAACAGTGAAATTTGTTACTGCTTCTTTGTACAACTGCTATGACAAAATGAAATCTATTTTTAAAAGAATCTCTTGATGTTAAATTTGACATTTTATCAGCTACAGGAGAAATAGGCAAATTCCCTCTGGTTAAAGTATCCCAGGGCTTCAAAAATATGGAAGCTAATATTGTTATTTATATGACGCGATGAAATTGGCAGGAGTTGTTCTTTCATGAGCAGTGATGGTTGTTCAAAATTTGAAAAGAACTGTATATCCAGCAGTATTCAGTGAAACATCCCAATATGTGATTGATTTTTGAGAATTTAATAGCACCCAAAAATACTCCTGATAATTTATTCTACTTTTAATTACAGAGCTGAGAACTGACCACTGGAATTTCTATTGTGTCATAATCCTACATTCCCCCCCAAAAAGAGAAATGGTGTAAAATGAGTAAACAGTAAAGTATGGCAATGGTAGCCCAAATGGCCTGCAAGTAGGATTACGGTCAAAATTAAAATGGCTTTACCCTGGAAGCTTCTTAGGTGACAAGAATAAAGAGCCAAAAAACCCAGTAATCTGACAGAATTTTTACACCCCTCTAAAAATATAAGCATAGTCACTGTGGATTCATGATGAAAACTTCGTAACACCACAAAACCAAGACCGCCTACCTGGTCACCCGTTTTAACCTCAGGATAGAACTGATGTATGATTGATAGACACTAACTATGGAAATATTTCACAAGGGGCAGAAAAGTAAGGTTTTCCATGGAGCTTATTGTTTTCCCAATCTTGGCTCCACAAATAGCTGCAGTTAAAGTAAATGCAGAGGATGCTCTGCAGCTATTTATCCCTGGGTTGTAACCTGTGGAGGCTGCTGACTGGGCTGACAGAGCTCCCACATACGCCACTCTGGAAAAAAACCCACCCAAGGCACACAGTACCTCTGGTACACAGTCCTCACATAAGAAAAGGCTTCCAAGGGGAAAGATGGCCCATTGAGTTACCCACTCACACCTCAGCTTCTGGAATCGAGGTAGCACCTTGGGACACAGTTTGGACAAAGACAATTTGGGTTTTGGTATTGCTGCACTGTGGGAAGGCTAAGAGCATGCCAGCACCTTAGAAGTAAGTACATCCACATCTGCAGTCAGTCAGAGGCATTATCTGGAAGATTTTTGACAAGGGGCCCTTTTTACTTTTTTAGGTGTGGATGGGATTATGAAGAGGACAAGTTAACCACAACAGAGCTGCCCTGTTTGACGCCACAGAAAGTGATGATACTGTAAAAATTGTTTGGGGTCTTTATGGAAAATAGATCCTTGTTTTAGTTCTGTTCTATGATTAAGTACTGCTTCATACTTTTTTTTTATACCCTCAGGGAACACCCGTTCACAATCCTGTGCAGTTTACAAACCAGAGTTTATTTTTTGTTAGCACAGCAATACCTCAAGGCCATGTGAGAACTCAAGCAGTAGTGATGCAAACACAAACCCTATTTAGAATTTATCATGGCTCACATTGTCAGGCCTTTTTTTTCCTAACATTAGATCTACTGAAACATCTGTAAGTCTGCCCTGCTAAATAAAAGTGCCTGGCTTTTAGAAGAGAATGAAAGCAGCTCTTGTAGATTCTGTGTTTACAACATGTCATATGGTACAACTTGGTCAGGATATTTTTGAAGTTTAAATAGTGTTTAGAGAAGTTCCAAAACAAAAATCAATCCAAGGAAAAAATTCCAAATAGAAAATTTCTGGTTTATAAAATGTTGAAATGTTGTCAGCCCTGCTTCCTTTTGAGTAAGTCCAACCTATAAAAAATGGCTTTGTCTATGTAGCTGTAGCAAAGGAGATTGATTTAATTTGTTTTTTTCAGATTAAATAATTACATTTACACAGACATGGAGGTATGGTATTACCTTATTTCAAGAACAATCAGTCTAGTTTGGGAAGGATAAATGTTTTTGCTGCAACTTGTGGGTACACAAGGGCTCTCACCCCAATCCTCTTGACCACGAAGGAAAATTGCCGGAGCACCGGATTACATACTGAAATACCTCTGGTTCCAGGAAGGTTATTTGAACATGTAACTGCAACCTTGTTCCAGGTGTGCCACATGTCAGTACAGGCTTTAGAAAGCCAAATATCTTCAAAGACAGTACTTTGATCTTTCTGCTCCTCAAGTACAACACCAAGCTAAACTAAAAGAAAACATCCTAGTTTTAGCATGTTTTAGTAATCTGTTTGGGAATGTGATGTTCCCTGAAAGCAGGTGTATAGCTTTCTCTTTCTGTCTTTCTCTCATAATTTCATTCCCTTTTTGTTAAGCCAAATGTTGTAGCACTTAGTTTTTTAACCTATAAATTCCTAAATGGGCTTCTTATTAACCTCTGTGTAAGTATAGAACAAACTTGTGTCCAAATTCCCCAGTCAGACCACAGCTCACATGGACTTCTGTGTCTCTCCTCTAGTGGGGATCTTGGGAGTTTCCATCTGCCTGAGGGAGGGTTATTTATCATGCATATGACTCTGGTCCTACTTCACCTGAGTCTCATGACAGTGTTTGTAGGATGTAATGATCAAGATCTCAATTTTCCTTAAAATGGCAAAGGAAACTTCTAGCTTCTGTCATTGCAGAAAAATTTTGAAAATGTGGAATGCTCCTCTAGACTGCAGAATCCAGAAGTCAAATAAAATACTTTCCTGCTCTTTATGTTTCAGGTTCTTACCTTTTTTAGGCAGTTTCTTTCTTTGTTTGTTTTGGGTTTGTTTTCTTTTTTTTCCCCTGTATGGGAATTAACTCAGGCTTTTACTGATCTATTTTTTATCCTTTGAGGTTGACAGTGAGCTGTTGCTAGCCTTCTGACTATAACAATTATGCTGATTCCATTAAAACTGAATTGGCAACTACTGTCCAAACAACAGCTATCAACTCCTTCCCAAAAGCAAGCTAAGAGGAGCGTGCCATGATCAATCTGAACCAAAGACAGATCCAAAGGAACTCTTTCCTTGTAGTGTTTATGGCCGTCCTAAAGAAAAGGCTCGGATAAGACCCTAGGAGGAGACAGCCTGACTGACAGTCTGAGTAATATTCAGTGGATCAGAGGAATTTACAGTGCATGTGTCACACCAACTATTTGCCTCTCAGTATTCTGACAGGGGTGCAGAAGTCTTTCCTTTTTCCCCTTATAAACAGCCCTGCAGCCTGAAGGTAAGGGTTTAATGCTGAACAACCAAAGACATTTCTTGTTTGATTGTTTGTTCCTTGCTTGTATAATTTTAGATATGAGTAATTGTTTTTCCCCCCTCTTTTATTTTTTTTCTTTTTTGCATCAGTGGAAACAAAATATGAGAAGTATGGGAATACTGGAGCAAGTGGAAAGAGTGAAAACAACTGTTTTCCTGGAATATAGTATTATGCCATGGGGGTCAGAAACAGATGAAGCTAAGCAATGACAGAAGACAGTGTCTCTAAACATACATTTTTTTCGTGTTCCATTTTGAGCCATAAAATATTCAAAGTTGTTGCTAATTTTATGGTAAAAATTATTTTTCTACACTCTGAAAGCTAGATTAAGATTTAAACTACTGGGTTTTTTTCTTAATTTTAGTGATGTCAATATATTCAGTGCCTGTTTTAAGTATGGCTTGTGTTGCTCAAGAAAAATTGCAATAGGCTTGGTGTTTTGTACACCAAAGAAACTGATGCTTGTAGTTATCAGGAATGACATGAAGATCTGAGAAGGGAACTTGCTGGTCTGTCTTTAACTGTACTATTTTGAACAACATCATTCAAGAAAGAGGCATTTACTCAGTTTACTAATAACAGGAAATTCTACAATTAAAAAGTCTTCAAATAAAACAAGCCATCCTTGGAGAAACCACTGGGAACTGTTCATTTGAGTTCAAGAAAAAATACTCCAAAGTTATTTACAATGCCAGATACTTGAATTTCAAGTTTGAAGTATTTCTTTATAAAAAGCTTTTTTATTCTTCTCTCTTTTTAATTTTTTTTTTAAAGCAAGGTTCCATTTTTAAATCACAGATTTGTTTGCTGAAGACAATAATACTTTACAAATTTCACTAAGATGTTCGATTTTTTTAGTGGAGGAAAAAGTTATGAATGTGTCTGAATGCAGATCCCCTAGTTTAGTTTTGTCTAAAGTGGTAGCTTTAAGAATCACTTCTGATTAACTGCAAGGAGTAATGAAATTAGTAGGCCTTCTCATATGTTTCAAATTAAGTATACGATCAAGTGTTCTGCTGGGTCTGACAGGCTATACTATTCAGTAGATCCAGAAATGCGTTTTTAGCTTTTTTTTTTCTTTCTGAAAATAAATGTAGAACATAGTGAACTGAAGCATTTTGCAAGTCTGTTTATGTTTTATCTTATTTTAATGCAAAAAATGCAAACATAACCCAGATAAAAATCTTTTGTTCTTTTTCTTTCTTTCTTTTTTTTTCCTGGGGGGAAAGGGGAGAGGGTGGAAGAAACAATTTTTCATTTAGAAATCTTCATTTGTAATTCTGACATGTAAAAAACCAGTACTTGAAGATTTAGCACTTTGGACCACAGGAACTTTTTGTCTAACTTTGTCAGACATGAAATGAAATTTTCCAGACTATTTGGTTCCTACAATTGTTTAGGCAACCCAAAATGGCTTTTCTGCTTCAATTTTATGAAGCAGTCAGGAAGTTTGTTGTTTTCCTTTGTCCAGCATTCGTCTGTATCTGGAAAATCTGCTTTTCAATATTAGGAACTTGATTCCATTTAAGTGTTAATAATTTAACCTTCTTGGATCTTTTTCAGATAGTTCAGACCTTGAGAAAGAGAAGTTTTTCACTATTACAAGTAAAATACGGTTGATTAGCCTTTTCCACTTCGGTGTCTGTCATTGAAATAAACATTACACAAAACCATTGTATTTTATGTATTCTGCTTATCTACCAATACCATGAAAGAGGCAATAGGTGCTGCTCTGAGCTGCAGAGTAGTAACCAAATTCAACATGAGCAACTCTTTTCCCTCAAAAAATGAGCCCATAAGCAACAATAAAAAATTTACATTATACTTTCTACAAATAATGTTTTTTCCTCGCAAGCTGTTTGTGCCTGGCAAGATGCCCCAGTCAGCAGCCCATGAAATTCACAGACACTCAGTTGTGCTACCACGGACTAACTGTTTTATTTTGGCTGAGAGACCACGTTTCCAGCTGGTCAACAGTCTGTAGCCCTTTACATATACACCGGCAAATGCCACGTAACAATGTTAAAAAAAAAAAAAAAAAGCTACTGAAACTTTATCTTGGTACCCATAGCTCTCAATACCTTCTTTTATTGGCTGTAGTACTCTATGGAAACAACAATACATGAGGTAACTACCCTGATACTTTTGAGATCTGAATAAGAAATTACTGAATGTGAAAATGGTTCATGCAAAAATACTAAATCTCTGTTCTGTGACACAGCAGCATCTTTGCTGATCATCCTGTGTGTAACAACAAAGGCACAATCAGACCACCTAAACTGATACCCAATGATCTTTACCTTCCACATTATATAAATCAGCCATTCTAGAAATCCCTTTCTATGCATCTTTTGAACTTCTGCATGAGATGTAGGTCTTTTATTTTATACAGGGCTTGGTGCAACATGCCTAAGCCTGCAGTACTGCTTTATCTCTTTTCAGTCTCCTGTGGTTTGTGAGATCTCCTAGGCCCTTTCCACCTTTTCCACATACTTTCTTTGTGCCCAGTTACTTTGTATAAGTTACTGATCTTATATTCTTTACATTTACAAAGAAGCCAATTCTTGGTCCCTTTTCTCTTTTCATAGACCTGGAGCTCCTGCTTCTTACCAGTCTCAGGAGAGTGTCCTGATCCCAGAAATTCTTTTTTCTTTAAAACCAGCAGGACACTGATTCTTAGAAAACTTTCCTTTCCTCTCTACCTAGGGTGGTGAGGCATGGCTCTCTACTGGACTAAGGGGAACTCACTGTGTTCTCCTCCTTCTAGCCTTCCCCTCTCCTGGTGCATTGGGTGTTTGCTGTACTGCCAGAGAATAGATGATAATAAATTTAAACAGTGGTTAGCAACGGTGACACGATTATTGTGATGTTAGAGGCTATATGGAGATTACACTTATGGCCCATTGTCTTCATTATGCTTCTTCAATGCCCAGTTAAAAAAACCCCTGCCTGTGTCCTGCTGCCACTCAAATCCCATTATTTTCATTCATTCACATTTTTCTGAGAATTTTTCCTTGGCCTCTTCTTCAAAATACACTTTTTGTGACACTCCCATAAAACCACAAAGAACAGTTGTGAAGGGCCAGAAAGAAGGAACCTGCCCCTGCCCTGCCATCAGGCCCTGACAAGAGCCAGAAACTGGAGAGAGAAATCAGAGGAACGAATGGACTGACTCCAAGCCCTCAGTTCACCTGCTTGAGATTTGTTGCTTGTATGAGTGGGTTTTTTTATCTCTAGCCTATGCAATCCCAGTCGATAGCAAGATCTTTGGGGCAGGGACCTCATTTACAGATGTGATTTGAAAATCAATGATTTTGTAAAACCACTGGCTAGCTGAGGGGGGTCTAAAACAGACCCTGCAATTTTTATACCTGAATATGTATCTTCTAGAAATCAGACTCCTGTAAGAATTCATATTTTTCAGTCTCTCTGTCACTTGGGCAAGCTTCTGGACAAGTTGTGGACTGTCTTTCAGGAGAATTTTGAAAATGCAGTCAAGGCAAAAACCAGCTAGGAATGTCCTGCATATAAACGATTCCATTAGGGGTTTCCACAGCAAGGCTTCTGAGTTTTTTGGTAAGAGGTTTGTAAGAACTCCCTCACAAATCTCATTCTTAATTTCATTACTATTTTTTAAATTTTATAGAATGTCTCCAAAACAAAAGAATTTTGTAAATAACAAGTCAAAAACTAGATAACATAAGTACAGGAGGCTAAAAGAAATTTTGGAAATTACAACCTCATCACGAATCTGTTGGTAATCATGCACAATAACAAATGAAGTTCTGAGAAGAAAACAAAGTGGTGACTGAGAGAGAGTCTAACAACAGACACAAACAAGAGTGGTTTAACATCAGCAACAGCCAACCAAAAAAACCCACCCTCCCCAAAAAAAGGGAGCAGAGCTAAAACAATCTCTATTCAAAATTCTGTTCCACAACAAGTCTCAGCGGAGCCTTTGGGACTTTGGTCCCCACATTTCAGCCAGCTATGATCTGAAGATTCATGGAGTTCTTGAGTGTTCTTACCACTCTGGCTTTTGTTTTCACTTCCGTGCTTTTGCCCAGCACCTCAGCAGTTAGATCGTTCCTTTGGGACTTGAAAAACCTGGGTTTTTTTTTCCTCCCTTTTTCCAACAGAATTCTTGCTTGAAAATCTCTCTCCAAAAATTTCTGGAGGGTTCCTTGGGGAAATCTAGGATCAGAGGAGCCTCTGAATATTTCTCTGAAAACTGTTCCATTTTGAATGAAATAATTAAATACTTGCTAAGCTCTTGGCCTTGAGGATAGGGAACTTACTTGGAAGGGGAGAGATGAATATTTCAGACTACTCTGATTAATTGTTCACTATTTTATGTTAAACAAAGCAGGGAAAGGATCTCTAGCATCCTTCTCCCAAGTAAGCCTTACTCTGAAGTCCTATTCACACATTCCACTGCTTGTTTTTTTTTCATGTGCCACCCCAGCTTAGGTGAGGGGTATGAATGCAATACAACTCTAGGGGAACCTGGAATTTTGTGTGCAGCGTTTCCTGTTGCCTGGCTTTGGTGCCTTTCTAGGTACTATGTCTGACTACGCAAAACCTCTTCTTATGTGCCCAACCCTCCCCACACAGCCTTGGTACCTAACTGGGGTCTGGTGAATTGAGGTATGTATAAGTTCAAAACTATCACGATGGACTTCATCTCTAATTATTTTCTTATTCCTCATCAAATTCCTATTCAACTAAAAATAAATCTTTCTGCTAATTGTAGGAGGATTTGGAAAGTATTTTGCTGTAGCAATGTACAGCTATGGATTGAAATCTGTGAGATACCTTCTGCAGGATCCTTAGTTCTATATAATTCTTTCCCCTGTCAATGTATGCCAGTCACACTGTTGGAGGTGATTCAAATTCATGATGTAGAAAATGCATTTATATTATTTTCTGGGGTTTCCTGATTGCTGAAATAGCCCTCAACTTCTGCAAGAATTTTTCCAGAGGTAAAGAATTTGGATGGACTTTTCTAGTAAAACTACAGTTGAGTTGAATAGTTAAATTCCTTTTTTTTTCCCTCCCAAAGACAGGGAACCAATTTTACCCTCAATGGGTGCACAGTAAAAAGCCATTGAAGATTGTTTTCATCCTTTTTTTTTTTTTTTTAATCCCCAAAAGTCTGTAAGATAATGGATTTATCTTTTATATATTTTTTAAATATATATATTAGATTATATTGCAGTGTCTGGCACTGCTAATATTAAAACTTGTTTTAGATGCAGATGTCATGATATGAAAAAACATTCAGTGCTAGATATTTTGAGTATCCAAAAGATACATTGGCTGCAAGAAATCACATCAACCCTCTTCCTTTAACAATTGTTATGGGCAAGGCAAAAGGACCATAGATGTTTGCAAAATGATAAAGTTGTACCCATCTGACTCTGAAATGTCTCTGCAGAGCTATTTTAAACTTACTGGAAAAACAGGATATGAGTATGAATTAACACATTGCATCATTTAGCATCTCATGGGAATCTGATACCTAGGGAACATTAGTTATCTAGGCTGAAAATAATAATTTAATCTGTTTCATTCACTACTATATAGTTTATACTGCTGCTTCCAGGTTATAATATTGCATTTAATTACAGTGCAATAAGAAACTACCTGTCATACAATAAAGTTAACTGTCTTTCCCAGATGCTGGTTTTCCTTGCAGCTGTGTAAAGCCAAACAGTTTAAGCAATTTGACTCTTGTCCTTAGATATCTGGGAAGTTTCTGCTTACCAAGAGTTTCAGTTACCCCTCAGAAAAGGGTGTTAAATTTCTTGGGTGAAAACAGCAACAATTATATCATCATTGTGACTCCCATGGGGATTACATCGAGGATGCCACAAAGCTGAAAAATAAAGAACTTTGACTGAAAATGAAAGTGATGACTCGCAACAGATTCCGTCCTGTTGTCTGTGTTACCCTGCTTACAAAATATTTTTCAAAATTTCCTAAGAAAGTAGACTAAATAGTGTTTTAGCAGTGTTCATACTGTGAAAACCAATGAGCCCAATTACTTCCCATCTTGGAAACAGAAAAACAAATAAAATTTCAAAGCAGAAGGTCTAAGGACTCTAATATTCAACCCCTCCTTTTACTTCTTTCTTGTTTCTCCAGTAATTCTTCCAGCCCCCACTGTCTGACACTGTGTTTTACAGGACTGTAGTCTGAGACCTGTACATTGCTGGCACTTAAAGGCTGATTTCCAGAGAAAAATTTAATCTTCATTTCACCTAGAAAAGAACGCAATAACAGCTAGAATTTTAAAAACTCATCTGGTTCATTAACAACTTTGTGACTCTGCTTCGAGCTGCTAATTATATGGGACATTCACAACAAAGAAGAAATAGGTGATAGATGAGGTGGACAGGTGCTAGGCCCAGAAGAGGGTTACTCTGTGTGTAGTTACTATCAAGCTAAAGCCAACTATGCATTAACGTATGTTCATTTGAATTAAAAAAAAAAAAATCTTTTCTGAATGAGAAAAGTTACTATAGACACAAAACAAGAAAAACAAAGGCTCTTACTAGGTTAAAGTATCGATAAATTTCTAACTGCTGCAGGAGAAATGGCACATCAGTTTTGGAAGGGCATTTTGAATGCATTGAACTAAGCAATCACATAACAAAGAATTGTCAAAAAAAAGCTGAAGCATGTGACAGGACTATTTAGCCACATCACTTTTTTTTTCATGTCATGTGTAAGTGAACACTAAATCTTGGCACAAACCCAGCCAGCTGAGGGCAAAGGGTTTCATAGCACTGTTCTAACCACCAATCTTTTTTTTTTTTTTTTGTAAGATCAGGACATTTCTGTCTGCAAGCTGACCCATTCCTTCAGCATATATACATGTCACTTCAGGATGTAAGAGTCAGAGACATGGAGACACTATCCAGATATCCCTCTTTGACAGTTAAGAGACAACTTCAGAAGGCTGAAATACTACTGGGATTTGAAACAGTGTGTGCAAAGAGTCTCTATTTCTTCAACTTGTTAGAGTGGTTTGTTTCTATAATTTCATATGCATTAAAAATAAATGCATAGCAAGTAATATTTTAAACTAACTTTCTATTATACTGTTGGCATAATCTCCAAAACAGTCATATGTCTTAACAACATTCCATTTATTTAACTGCTTTTTTCATTAAAAACACTTCCCTGGTGGTACTGATTGCTCAATGTTTGACTCTAGATGATACAGATCTGCCTGTTCTGAAGAGACAAAAACCCAGGGCAGATCAGCAATGGAGAAGGGAACTTCCCTGTTAAGAGTTTAATGGGTTGAGGAACAACATGCATTGCCCGATGTACTTATTATCCAGGAAATTGCTCATCACTGTTAGTGATTCTTACTGAAAATACTAAAATAACCCAAGAAACTGTGTCTTCAACAGTGGGTCCAGTGCTATTAAAATGGCCATGCATGATTCTGCGCATAAAATTAAACACAAAATCCAACTAAGAATTTTTCATTTAATTTTGTTTGATTTATCTGGAAAGCAGATTTTACCTGTGTCCTGAATGGGTTTGTTACAGTACAGATCTATGCACTTTGAGACCCGAAGTCCTCAGTTTTTTCTCTGTTCATCAAGCTGGCATGAATGACACTTTGTACTCTGCTGCCAGGCCCTTGAGCTAAGAAAGAGTGGAAAAAAATGTTATAAGGATTTCTTATATTTCCAGTATGACAAAGTCGTTTGTGCTTAAGCTCTCCCCTGGCTAAAATTTGCATTTTGTCCTTGCAATGAAGATTTTGGGAACCAACAAAAAATACCCCGAATTGTAAAAAGCCCTTCAAGAGGCTTTTCCCTGCTTGTGCCACAGGACGGTGAGAGTGGGAAGGCCCTGTGGTGCTCAGGAGCTCTCTCAAAGCTTGCAGTGATAGCACAATGAAGAGTTCCAATCTGCACTGGTCTCTGAAGGAGGGCCCTCAGGAGTCATTTAAGAGCACAGTTTAAGAGCACCAGCCATAATGGTCCAATGGCTGCTGCCAGGAGGAAAGGCCCCTCTAGGACAGGCATGCAAGGTTTTATTTGTAAAAGGTCCCATGTCCTCTTAATTTCCAATCAGTACATGGTGGTCCTGAGGCTCAGTGGGAGAAGCGGTGCTGTCAGGCCCCCAGAACACTCTGAGCATGTCAGAAGGACACCCTCAGTCTCTGAGTCTCTGCTGCATTTTGCAGGATGTGCGTCCCAAGGATGGTACGGTATGCTCAGCAGAGCATTTCTATCCACAGAGTGCACACTGTGTATCCTGTCTCATGTCTTCATGCTTCTGCTGTGTTGCACAAGACCAGCTGTTAGTCGATACAAAATCACGACTTCATGTATTCCCTGTGAAATCAATTGATGCTGATACAAGGAAATTCAAGGACTTGATCAAGAAATGGAGATTTCAGGTTATTGCCTCATTTTCTGGCTTTATTCTGTTTATGGACCACTCCATGTACAAAGATCAGAGTTAAAATTTGGTTCAACAGGTTGCCATTTGGTCTCAGTGACCTGCAGACCAGGAAGACATGAGTAACACACTGAGATTGGAGCGGTGTAATAACACAAACATTTCAGTGATGTACCAGGTGTCGCCTGAAGGCACCAGCTTTCAAACGAGACCTTCAGCTCTTTATCTGAGTCTAGCATTTTGTAGATAAATGATCACACTGCACTTTTGAAAAGAGCATGGGGACAACCCCAGGTTTCTAACTAACATTCACTTTCTTAACACATCATATAACATACAGGACTGTTACTGACTGAAGCTTGGCTGTTAATGTTTGGCTACATAGTCACTGTACTTACCAGCACCTAATTCATCTGAAAGTGGTCTCTAGGATTTTGAGAGAGATGTTGAATAAAACTAAATTACATTTTTCCATTTTGTCTCACATGTTAATCTCTATAAACATAAACTAATCCCGCGTGTGCAGTTTGAGCACAAGCTTTGCTCCTGAGCAGTTTTAAATGAGAGGTTTTCACATTCTTACTTAGAAGCAGCATCATTCTGCCTTCAGTGTTAATGACACAGTGGAAGCTTTGCAAAAAATCAGAGCACAGTATGTGAATAAGCAACTCAAGTCACAGGTGCACTTCTCTTGCAGTACTTTTCTGAATGCATGTCTCTATGTGTAAAGCAAAGGCCATGTTAGCAGCAGAGCTTCCATGCCAGCATTTTCACCTGTTTGTTGTCATTGGACCTAGAAGTTACTTCTGTAAGGAGCACTTAACTAGCAGTGGTTTAATTTCTCTGGGGCCTGTATTTTGCTCTCTGCAGAATGCAATCTCACATTAGAACTTAATTTTTTTAAGAGTTTGGAGAAGTAAAAGATCTTGACAGCAAGACAAGTATGAGCTCAGGGAACCAGGGGTCCCAGTCCAAGCCACTTTCCTGATTATGAATTTATCGAAAACCAGATTTAGTTTCTATGTATTATGTGCATTAGCTTTGTAATATCTGACAGAGTCTTTGAATGCAAAGGTAAATAAAGATGTTCATGTGCTGAGTTCACAGTTTGCTGGGGAAATAAATATACATTATTAATACCAAGAAACGCCTGTGCAAAACTGCAGTAATTTTCAGGAAGGTGTTTTGTACTGAGATGGTGTTTTGAGAAAAAAAGATGTGTTTTCCATTTACCTAACCATTTATCACAGGGATGATTTCATTTTGGTAAGATGTCTTCCCTAACCTGACATTTCATTCTCCTGAAAAAAATGTAAATCACACGTATAATGTACAGAATAAACATTAAGTGCAAATCTAGCTTGTGCAAGATGTTGTGAAAGGATTGAATTTAACATTTTTTTAATGTTGCGTATGTTTTTGTCTNNCCCCCCCCCCAAAAAAAAAACCCACCCCAAACTAGTGTAGATAAACATTCAGTATTCATATAGAACATCAGACTATGTCAGTTTTCAATGTGAAAATATATTGGTATCACTACTCATTTAATATTTGTTTAAAAACATTGCAAGCTGTAAAGCTGAGCAGAAAATAATGCCATAACTCCCTGCAGTCTGTCTCAGATTATTTTGGGAGTTGCATGAAATTTTGGAATCTAAAAAAAATACAACTAAGAACCTAAACTTGTATTCCTGGAAAACAGGATATATGTGTATGTTACAAAATAATTATAAAAAAGCAATAAATTATTGAATATAATGTCCTATTTCAGTGTTCAAATAGGTAGAAAATCTGAGAAATTACTTAAAAATGCTGCAAATTTTTCAGCATGATGACTTGCTGAGAAATGTTCAAAGTAACAAAATTCTTCAAGAGATCAGGAAAGAACAAAGGGATTCTGTAGAAACAATGGACCAAATATATCTCAAGGACAACCCCACTGAGATCAGTGGAATTGCACTAGGGATATACTTGGCCCAGTTACTCCAGAAATGATGTTAATGAGAAACCTTAACACTACTGCTAGAGAAATCTCTATTTAAACCATGCTGTGGTAGTTCATGTGAAAAAGTAAATGGGACCTTCACACGAACTGCACAGCATGTGAGTGTGAATCAACAGGCTATAATAAATTGTTTTGGTTTCCTTCTCTCAGACTTAAGCAAACCTATTATATTGTAGCATTTGAGATGTTACAGTGAAGGTTATGTCATTATTCCATTACGTTCCAAAAAGCCTGACTGATTTCAAAAAGGGCCTGATGCTGAAAAATATATCATAATTCTTATAAAAAAGAGAAACTGTAGATCAGATTTAAAGAGCAATAAATCCCTATTAAAAATCCCCTGTTTGTCTAAAACTTGATCTGGTAGATGTCAGTAAACTCTGGATGAGGAAATGTTTTGTAAGATGAAAGTCTCATTTTTTTTTTCAAAGGAAAGTAAACCTGAATGGGTTTCTAACAAAATTTCACTGTCTTATAGAAAGAAGCAATGATTTAAAAAGTGCGGAGGAATGCAGTATCTGATGTCCTATGACAGGATGTATCCTGAAAATACTTAAAACCAGAAGAACTTCACCTAAAAAAGGAGTGACCCTTTCAACTTAAACTGCTGATCATAAAAAAAGTAAGACAGGATCAAGATTATTTTTAATTCAGGGTAAAGTACTCACAAATAACAGATGCTGAAGATGTCTGGATTTGTCTGGCCTGCCTCAGACTGAATGCACCTCTTACGTAAAGCTGTTCACCAGCAGATTTGAAGCCACTCCAGATTTGTCATTCCTAGGAACAAGCTGGAAAACTGAAATACAGAAAGATAAGGTGGTCAGCATCCCTGAGGTGGGGACTAGTAGTGGAGTCAGGATCTCACAACACCCACTGATGTTAGTGGCAAAATCCAGCAACAATATCCCCATATCAGATCACCTCTATAAAATGTGACTGATCCTTCAAGCTCTTTTCTGTTTGAGGATGCTGGCTTCAGTCTTCACCAAAGAAGAATATTTTGTTTCCTAATCTAGTGTCTGTTTGCAGCATAGTGCTCAAACTTTGCAAAAAAAAAAAAAATTAAACAAACCCAAACAACCCAAAAGACCTCCAACAATCTGTGGGCACTTGAAAGAGATTATAAATGCAGTACCTGTGCATTGGACTGAACTCTCTTCACCAGGTTTGGTGACTATAGACATCACTTCNGGAAGGTGTTTTGTACTGAGATGGTGTTTTGAGAAAAAAGATGTGTTTTCCATTTACCTAACCATTTATCACAGGGATGATTTCATTTTGGTAAGATGTCTTCCCTAACCTGACATTTCATTCTCCTGAAAAAAATGTAAATCACACGTATAATGTACAGAATAAACATTAAGTGCAAATCTAGCTTGTGCAAGATGTTGTGAAAGGATTGAATTTAACATTTTTTTAATGTTGCG
>VXAY01000172.1:453176-579504 GCA_013399855.1 Oxyruncus cristatus
AAGAACAAAGGGATTCTGTAGAAACAATGGACCAAATATATCTCAAGGACAACCCCACTGAGATCAGTGGAATTGCACTAGGGATATACTTGGCCCAGTTACTCCAGAAATGATGTTAATGAGAAACCTTAACACTACTGCTAGAGAAATCTCTATTTAAACCATGCTGTGGTAGTTCATGTGAAAAAGTAAATGGGACCTTCACACGAACTGCACAGCATGTGAGTGTGAATCAACAGGCTATAATAAATTGTTTTGGTTTCCTTCTCTCAGACTTAAGCAAACCTATTATATTGTAGCATTTGAGATGTTACAGTGAAGGTTATGTCATTATTCCATTACGTTCCAAAAAGCCTGACTGATTTCAAAAAGGGCCTGATGCTGAAAAATATATCATAATTCTTATAAAAAAGAGAAACTGTAGATCAGATTTAAAGAGCAATAAATCCCTATTAAAAATCCCCTGTTTGTCTAAAACTTGATCTGGTAGATGTCAGTAAACTCTGGATGAGGAAATGTTTTGTAAGATGAAAGTCTCATTTTTTTTTTCAAAGGAAAGTAAACCTGAATGGGTTTCTAACAAAATTTCACTGTCTTATAGAAAGAAGCAATGATTTAAAAAGTGCGGAGGAATGCAGTATCTGATGTCCTATGACAGGATGTATCCTGAAAATACTTAAAACCAGAAGAACTTCACCTAAAAAAGGAGTGACCCTTTCAACTTAAACTGCTGATCATAAAAAAAGTAAGACAGGATCAAGATTATTTTTAATTCAGGGTAAAGTACTCACAAATAACAGATGCTGAAGATGTCTGGATTTGTCTGGCCTGCCTCAGACTGAATGCACCTCTTACGTAAAGCTGTTCACCAGCAGATTTGAAGCCACTCCAGATTTGTCATTCCTAGGAACAAGCTGGAAAACTGAAATACAGAAAGATAAGGTGGTCAGCATCCCTGAGGTGGGGACTAGTAGTGGAGTCAGGATCTCACAACACCCACTGATGTTAGTGGCAAAATCCAGCAACAATATCCCCATATCAGATCACCTCTATAAAATGTGACTGATCCTTCAAGCTCTCTTCTGTTTGAGGATGCTGGCTTCAGTCTTCACCAAAGAAGAATATTTTGTTTCCTAATCTAGTGTCTGTTTGCAGCATAGTGCTCAAACTTTGCAAAAAAAAAAAAAATTAAACAAACCCAAACAACCCAAAAGACCTCCAACAATCTGTGGGCACTTGAAAGAGATTATAAATGCAGTACCTGTGCATTGGACTGAACTCTCTTCACCAGGTTTGGTGACTATAGACATCACTTCCAGTCCTCCAGCCCTATGAACTGTGACTTCATTCCAGAGGTCATTGGAAAAGAAATGCAGCATTTCGCAGATTTTATCTAGCACATGCAAAATGATCACGTCCTGACATTTCAGCTGTTGAAAAGAGCCAGTATTTACTACTTCACATGAAAAAAAGCAGAGGCTAAAATGTGTAACAAAGTAAAGGCATGATTTGAGACAGATGAACTCATTTAGATAAAATAAGACTCAACCTTTATCTGAACTTCAAATTGAAACTGAGCTAAACCTGTCATTGAAGGAAGACTAAAAGTTAGTCAATTTATTTGTCTTCTAATTCTCCTTTTTACTTAAGAGACTGCTATTGAAGTGCTGGCTAAGATTTAGGGGAGAGCAGTCCCTCCTGCTCGTACAGCTTTCTGAGCGATACTGAGCCAGACACTCAGCCTCTCATGCCTCACTTTCCAGTCGTAGCCTGGTGTTCCTGCTTTCTCTCCTTGCTGTATGTACTTTAAACACAGACTTTAGAACAAAAACTACTTTTTATTATGTGATTACATGGTGCCTGAGGTCCTTCTTTCAGTCACTGTGTCCAGTGTGTTTGCAGTACACATGACAATGCTGATGAAAATATTTTTATCTGCGTGTCCCCCAATGTCACCTAGATGAATAAATATTTTTGATAGAGATATATTCGTCATGTTCTGCCTATTTGGTTTAGCATTCTGACTATAATTCATGTGAATTTAAAAAGTATTAGGAAAAGAGAAAGAAACATTTCACGTAGTTTTGCCTGCATTATATAAACCCTGTGGTATTACCATGCCTTCATTCAAAATTTAGAAACAACCAAAGGCACTGACTACATTTTAATCCACATTTTATGGCAAACAATTATCATTCTGGTATGTGTCATTGACCTCTACATTGTTGCAATAATGCTCTGGATTTTTGCCTGAAGCCTTTGAGTTAGAAATGTCCCACAAAATATAATGGAAAATATTTTTATAGAAGAAAATGTTATACAACCCAGAATAGTCACACTCATAATTTATTCTAGGATTATTCAGAAATGTTAATTTCTCTATCTGGACTTCATAAATACCCCAAACACCCCCAGATGAGCAGAAAAATAACTTATGTTTGATGGAAACTGTCTTTTAGGTCTTTTAACTGCTGTTTCTAAGTTGGCCATTTTCATCCTATTTTGAGTTGTCAGGTATGGCACAGAAAACACCTTCGTTATTCCTACAAGTCATCATTTGTGAAATTGTCTTTAACCAAAACCAATAATCCTTACCATAGCTCAGGATATTAGGAAAAGTGAAGTCTTGAAGGCTCATCAACAGATTTCTTCGAAGGAAAAAAACACTAGTTCAAGCTTTTCAGTCTTTCTGTTGGGGCTTATGAGATCTCTTCATCTTTCCTTTCCACTGCCAGTGACCGATTTTGTCACCCAGCTCCAAGGCACTTAGGGAAAACCTTGCATTTATTCATTCTCTTCTTATATCATTCAACAGATACTAATGTGGACAACAGACTTAAGCAGTGGCATAATAACATCATGAAGGATTCTAATAACCATAGAGGCATAGAACCATTAAGGCTGGAAAAGTCTCTAATATTATCGAGTCCAACCTTGCATGACTAGGTTCACTACTAAACTATGTCCCTAAGCGCCACACTTAGCTCCTGAAAATGTTTAAAAAATGTGTATGATCCCACCACTTCCCTGGGCAGTGTGTTCCAATGTTTGAACCCCCTTTCAGTGAAGAAATTTTTCCTAATCTAAATCTCCCAGATTCATTTTCAGACTTTTTATTGTTAAAAAAGTTTTTTTATATTGCAGGAATAGAGGAAATCCCAGTAAACACATAATAACTCACTTTTCCAAGGCTTCTCAGAGTAGAAAGAAGTAAAAAACAAAGTGAGTAAACTACCCAGAATTCTTGAGATGTTATAATATTAAAATTGCATTTGTTGAACTGCACTTCCATTCCCTCTTCCTGACTAAAAAAATATGAAAACATGGAGGCAAAATAAATCCAGGTTCAGATACTGAGGCTAGATTTTAGAAGAGATATTTTGAACCCCCTATGAGGATCTTTAGGAGTAAAACAAAATAGGCAATAAAAGAAGTCTGAAAATCAGCCTGAATATCACTATAAAAAAGTGCTTGTGGCATTGCTGAAACTGGGCAGATAAGGCACAGAAGATCCATTCTACTTAGAATTTTGAATGAGCAAAGAGATGGTCTAACAGCACTCATTTCATACTCCCATGATTTAAATATACCAGCCAGATGTATTTTCCAGAGTCCTCCTAAAACAAAACAAAAAAATCCCCAAGAAATAGCATTGGAGGTCAACTGCAACAAGTAGTTAAACAACTAATGTTAAAGAGGAAAAAAAGAAGAAACTGTGAAAGAAAAAAAAGATATCTGATTTGAAGATCTTCCATAATTAACATGTGCAATGTGACAGCGTTGCCTCTGCTTGCCTGTGAAGTATTTATAGATTTTGATATGTTTTTTTTTTTTTTTTGCAGCTGTGCTGAGCAATTTTTGAATGTTACCACAATCCAAATACGAGAAACTACTACAATAACAAAACATGGTGAATCATTCTGTAATTATCTTCCAGCCTGCTAATAGTAACTGTGTTAATCATATAAATGGTTTGCTGTGCTTCCTCCCTTTATACAGCAGTATTTAAAGTGTTTCCATCGCTCTGGCAGGGTACACTGCTGAGTTTACATCATGCCAGTCACTATATGGTTAAATACTAATTTGAAAACCTATTAAAAATTACTGTAAAGTGAGTAGGTCAGTCACAATCATTCATGGAATTGCAGGAAATATGTTAAAGCAACAGAATATAGTTTTGCTCTAACATTTAGAAAGAGATGCACATAAATCACTGTGTCATGGCATCTAAAATATCACAAAATCATCACAGCTGTAACAGCAGGCTGCAAGGAAATATTTACTACTAATTATTGGTTTTGTGCGTGTTCAACTTTGGTATTTCTATTTCCCTAGAACCACTCCCCCAAATGACATAAATTATAAATTTCTTTTTATATAATAATTTCAGCCTACCATTGTTATTAGGATGTCAGCTCTCATTGTTGGTCAGTTCTCCAGTTTATAGAAGTCATGGGCAAATTATTCCTCACCTATTACAACTATTTTCCCTATTCAGTTGAAAAAGTACATTGAAATAGATTCAGTTGGTACTGTAGTGACATTAGGGAGAATATTTTCATTTCAGTTTCTGCTACAATCCGTGCTACAGTTTTTATTGATTTTTATTTATCACTGTGATGTTGTTCTGAAGCTTCACTCACAAAAGAAACAGGTTTTAACCTCAGGAGACCCAGCAGAACACTAAATAACCTGTAAAATTACAGAGCAGCATCCTCAAAAGGAAAAAAATGGAGTTGACAAAGGAGGAAAAAAAGCAGAAAACCCAAACCAGAACAGAATGCAAATTGATCTATTCTGTAAATACTACAAAGAAAGTGAATACGGAAGAAATTTGAAAAAAACCCCACATTTCCTCACTTATCACAAAATGGTTGTGTCGCACGCAGGTTGGAAGGACGTGACACACCAGGGTTCTTCGAGCAAGGGACTGACGGTAAACCTCCAATTTATTGAGTGGGTACAATGTCCCAGCACAGAAGTGAGGGCATCCCTGAGCTCAAGGGTGTGTACCCTGAGAGACGGTAGAGCTAGCTTTTTATAGGGTTGGTAAGGGAAGGTTCCAGAACTGGGAGGAGTTTGACAAATAGGGAAATCAAGGGGAGGAGAGAAATACAAACTTGGAAAGTAAGGGAGGAGACAACATCTTATATGAAAACAAGGGAGGAGAACGACCAAATAGGGAAAATGCTGCATTGCAGCAAAATCTAACCAATGGGAAATTGGGAATAAACTAAAGGGAATTATAAGGGAAAATGATTTCTTAAAGCTGGGGGTGCAACATATGAAAAGCATGCATTAACAATATATTAAATTGTGATAACTCTTAGAACTTGTGAAACAACTTCTTCTCCTTATAACACGAGTCTTCATATATTCTGCTTAGGATAGACAGTCTTTTTCCATAACTCGAACTGTTCATAAAGTTCCTTGCTGTTCCCGACATGGTTGAACTTGAACTCCTTCTCTAGACATTGTCCAGCCCAGCCTCTGCTAAAAGAAGAGTCAATGAAAGCAGGTTGCTCAAGATCTTGTCCAGTTGAGTTTTGAATATCTCCATGGATAGGGATTCCACAGTCTCACCAGGCAACTTTATCCAGTGTTGGATCACCCTTGTAAAAAGTGGTTTTTATTGTGTTATTTTCTTAAATATCCTTAATGGAGTCTCCTGTCTTTCAGTTTGTGCCCATTGCCTCTTTTCCTTTCAATGGATAGCACTGAGAAGAGCTTAAATGTGTCTCCTTTACACCCTCCCTATGAGTATTTCTACAAGTTGATGAGATTCCCACCATGAGCCTTCTCTTCTCCGGACTCAGCAGTCCCATTTCAGCCTCTCTCCACATGTCAGATGCATCAGTCCCTTAATCATCTTTGTCTCCCTTTACTGGACTATCTATGAAAATTTCTTACGCAAATACACATTGTTTATGCATGTTACCTATATTTACAAATATATTGCATGCACTTAAATAACTGCAACCACACACCTCCTTTAGGGGGAATGCTCTAGGGAATGCTAGAATTGGATATGCCAGCACAACATTAATTTAGTCCGTGTCGTGTACCTAGTATGATTTTAAACCTATTTTCAGAGTGAGGGGCAGGATCTGTTATCCATTCAGTCTACATATTTGTTTCCTCTTACTTTTCAGTCTGTGGCTTGAGGCCTTTTCTAAACATTTATAACCAAAATCTGATCTGAAAAAAGTTTTTTTTTTCCACAGGCTTTTCAGTGTAACTTCTCACTAGTGTAAGTAGCTGTGCCACAAATGTTCACAGCACCCCTGTGAGGCAAGGTAGCATCTCCACTCCCATTTCCAAGACAGCCTCTGGCCTGAATTTTTAAAGAACTTTGCATTATTTGCACTTTAAATGTCCCCACCGACTTTTGGTTGCAGTTGCCAGTGCTCAGCACATTTGAAAATCTGCCAGGCTGCAGACTGGCTTGTCCAACACAATTAGCTTAATCATAAAGCAGAATGTTTTTATCTAGTGAGATAACAGTTTGGAACAGGGGAAAATCCTATTCAGTGGAATCTTTATGGTTACAGCTCCCCTGGATAACTGTCCTTTCCACACTCCTTCACTTAACCACTGTATGAGATATACAGCATGTGGTAATGAAATATGAAATGCATGCATTTTACTGAGCAAATCTCTCACTTGAAATGTGAGGTCTTTGGTTTGAAAATAAACATGATTCAAGGCCCAGCTGTGGAAGTGTATGGGCTGCTGCCGACAGCCAGGTCCCACTCTTCCTGCTCAGTCAGTTCTTTTGCACAGCATTAGCCTGATCTTACACTTTCCCTGTGACAAGCTTCCAGAGGTAAGTGTGAGAAGGCAGATCACTTTCCACTATCCACAGGAAACAAAATGAAACAATCCTTCTGTTGTCATTTGAATGATACATGAGCTGTATCCCCCGCAGAGGCCAAAGCTAGAAGAGACTCGTTCTCATTAAAGAAAGCTCAATATTGGAAGCACATTTAAACCACGATGTAGGAGCTCCATAGGCTCCATCTGAACTTCTAGAGCCAAGTTTAAGATATTCAGACTTAAGACTGAGTTGCTGGATGATGCCACTCCAGGTTTTATGTCTAGTTCATAAAAAGGGTGTGAGCCTGTATGTATGTGCATGTGTGAGGCTAGCATAAACTACACTTACTTATTCCTATTCTTGAGGCATGTCAGGGTTTTAATGGCCTAACATCACACCTCTAGAGAGTAATTTGCAGCCTGAACCCAGCTGCTTGCTATTGAGAGTCCCTATTCCAACATACTGCCTCTGCTGTGCCGGCAAACTACAGATGTCTGGCCAGGTTTAGTTGTAGCCTGGTTGTCCAGCCCCATCTCCTGAAAAGCTCAGGGAGCAGAAATCTGCTTCAGGAACTGTTGTTTGACAGGCTGCTTCTTTGCTCCCTGTCAGAACTGAAATCCAGACCAAAGTAATGCTTCCCAAAAACCTTTCTAGAGATGGGACAAGAGGAAAGTGGTTTTCATATTGCTGCATGGAGGGTTTGCCTCAGACAGCACTTCTGACTTCCCAGGCACCTGGCAAAAGCCACCTCCATCCTCATCTACACACTCCCTCTGCTGCTTCACTCACGTTATTCCCTGGGATGACATATTAATAGGTTGCCCTTCTATGTATGTTTAATTTCTGAGGCTGATGACCTGAGCATGATATGAGCACTGACAGGCATTATAATTGTATAAACGTGGGGGAGTGGGGAGTAGTAAATAATCATAACAAAGCCAATTGTCGAGAATAATAAAATTTTCATTTTAGTGTAATAATGTCATTAATTATTAAAGAAGAAAAAATACCAATGAATCATCAAGACTAAAAGTAAATGAGCCTGGAGACTGCGATTCCTTCTTATATAGGAGTGCCCTCTGCAGTCTAGTTCTTGGGGAGAGATGCTGTGCCAGCTCACACAATGCTGTGCCAGAGGAAATCAGGAATAAATTGGTCAAATCCAGAGCAGAAAGTCGGGACGTGAAGCCATAATGAACATCTGAAGCATGGGATTCACAGTACTAATACATCATTCCCAAGACAAAGGGCTAACCCCTTTTGTCTGATGGACAAGCTGAAAGATCTGTGTACAATTTAGTGGTGGGTTTTCAAACATGAATTTTGCTTCTAAGAAGTAAAAACTTTTAGCATTTCCGCTTAGACTTGGAGCAGTTTACTCTGTGTTTTAAAGCTTAGCAGAAACTGTAAAGTGATCTTCAGGAATGTTCTTCAAAGGGGACATTGTCTGTGTCCTTTCATGATTTTAAGCTCTAAAGCTGGTCACATGCTGCCATAATATTTTAATGTCATTCCTAGCTGGCAGGTAGCAACTTGCTTTTCATCAGTGCCTTATGTAAGTAACCCAAGCGTTAAGATGTGACCTCATTTCTAAACACAGAGGTTTCTCCGTCAACCGCAAACTTTACAGGAGCATTATTTCTGTTTTTACAATGCTTCACAAAAATTGCTATTTTTAATTTTAAAAAAATTGTGTGAAGAAGAATATTTAATTTGGGAGGGGAAAAACCCTAAGCCCCTAAAAGTTTATACTGCTTCCAATTACTTTTCATGCTTGACTATGTGTCAGGGAATACTTCATTATACCAGGTCACCAACTTTGACATCTCTAACCTCACAATAATGGTCCTTTTTGTAATGTACCAAAATTGAAAATCAGTTTAGTTTATGTTCTCACTAGGTTCATGGCTCTGGTGCCTAATATATTGCTGACTTGTAGGTCAGCATTACTCCCTAGTGAGGAATATTAAATAGCCACAGCATATATTAGAAGGGGTGAAAAGGTCCAGCTCAAGTCTGCTGTATAGTTCACATTTGTTAGTGCTTTAAAAACTCAATAAATTGCATAATGTTTCCACTTATCCATGAAATTGTAGTATGATTCATATCACAGGCATCTTTAAATGATTTGTAATCCACTATTTAAGCATGTATTCCACATAAATAAATACTTCCCGGGTTTGTATACATGACTTGTACTAGTCAGTTTCATAAAAGAGGCACAATAGTGCCTGACCCTTATTATTGTGGCAAGAAGTTCATACGTCTAATGGAAAACCCCCAAACGGCCAACAGGAATGGTATAATACAGAGCACCTCTGCTTGGAAAAGACATTTTTGGAGCTTATCAAAGTGTGAATGCTACTTCCCTCCATCGAAAACTTCTGTTTTTTCCACTCCCAGTACTCTCTGTGCCTTCAGAAAATCTCATGGACTGTGTCATTAAAATTAACATTAGCATGTGGGATACAGCGTTTGACTGCTGTTAGCTGGGTTGCTCCTTGATGCTGTTAGTTTCTGAGCTCTATTTGTGAAATAAATTGGACTAGAGATGGGGGATTTGCTTTTCTAGTGAATATACCTGCCTTCAGTAACAATTCTGGTTTGGGGGTTTTCTTTTAATGGAGTAATGTTGGAAAACACAGGATATTCACAGCTGTCTGGAACCTGAAGGGTGATTAGTTGTTCAGAAAAAAAAAACATGTTCTTTCTCCCATCATGATGCATCTCCAATGCCTGGTAAATTTCTTGTAAGAAAACTGAAGATGCTAAGTTGACAAGAACAAAAGAAAAGCTTGAGCTGACCCAAGAATAGATGAGCTCAGGCAACAGTCTTCTAAAACAAATACTCTGGCCTGAAGCTTTAGACTGTTCCCGAGCAGTCCTTTGTGAATGGTTTATTCTTCAAGTCACATTTTTGTGAGTGCCAAAAGAAGCTTCACTGAATTACCATCAGCCAGAGAATTCAGTAGGTATCATGTTCTCCTCTAAAGACTTTAACTGACTTTCCAAGGCAAAGTGTGTTCCTAACACTCCTTGTTTCATGTTCATGGAATCACAGTCACTGCTGGCAAACCTGTGTGTGCGTCTGCCCTGCAATTATAAAATAGAAAATATGGCATGAGGCACACTGAAGAATGATCATGGTATCTTTTATAAAGACCTACAAGATCCAGGATTGTCCAGAATCAGGTCCTTGCAAAACAAGATTCAGATTCTCTGTCTCTGTATATGTGGATTTGGGGTGCATGCCATGAGGGTCTGTGAAGTCTCCATGCAGACTGAGTGACAGAGCACCGCTGCTGGAATGGCACCTGTGGCACAAGCAACACACTCCGCATTGCACAGTTCTGTGCAACAGCCAGCGACGATCCTCTGGGAGTTGTCTATAGGCAGACTGAGGGCTGGAGAAGGGGATGAAGGAAAGAACCATGGTTTCACCTCCAAAACGCTCCCTCCAGCACAAAATCCTTGTGGATTTCTTACTCAGAATGCATGACAGCAGTAGTTTCATCATGTTTTTAGTATCAATACACTTTAAGATTAATGTGGTATTTTTAATCCCTAATATGGGTGTGATTAGTTCTTTTAAAGTCATTGGAACTCTTGGCATAAGTGAAAACACTATCAGATCACAACCTTTTAATTAACAGCATGCTGTTATAAGCTTGGTAAAGGAATTACTGAGTGAAATGATACAAGATGATTTATATGAGTCAGATGAGACAGTGATCACAACAGACTGTTAGCCAGTGTCCATGAATCTGTAGGAGTTGCAACTAAAAAGGAGAATAAGATATTTTTTAGTTCTGATTTCTCTTAAATCTTTTGAAAAGAAAAATACTTACACTTAAAGAAAAGGTACTTTCTGCAAAAAAAAAAAAAAAAAAATCCTCACAATAAACAAACCCTTTGCATGCTGTGTGTTTTTCTCTTTGAACAATAAAGTTTCCTCTTTGTTGTCCCTTAGCTCTTTGTCTCTTGTTTTCACAAGGTGGAAAGTAAAGCAACAGAAAACCCACATGCATCACTATTCTGTTTTATCATAATGATGGGGGAAATTTTCAGCTTCTCTTGAAACATTGAAGTATTTGTTGGAGCTTATTTAAACAGAAACAATGTTCTTTCACTGAAGCGGCCTAATTTGTCTTATGGATATTTATACTGATATGAATGGCATTATTTTCTTGAATTTTGATTCCAGGATAAATATACTGTTTCTTTTTACTGTCTACTTCTTCCCCTTCCCCCCCCTACCTATTTTTTAAAAAAATCCATTCTCCCTTTCCTGTGTTTTCGTGCAAAATCACCTAAAGGACATACAAGCCATTAACATGCATGTTTGTCTCAACTGAGCTAAACAAATTGCCTTGTATGCAGACAGATTTTTCAGCTCAAATGTCTCAACTGAATCTCCTCTGTGACATTTTGTAGGCAAATCCTGAAGTCCTGGAGCACGTTCCTCATGCAGTGTCCTGCACAATGACCTTGTTCACCACAGCTGGGCCCAACCACACTTCTATCATAGTCTGATTGCCTCACAGCTTCTGGGCTGATGTCGAGCAGCTCTGGACTTACCTCTTTCATGAGAAAGTACGTTAACTCTCCCCATGGAAAAAATTGCAACTTGGTCCAAATATCCTGACTTCCCTACACATCTGTCAGAATAATTTCCTCGAAAACTTATTTTCTTGGTTGGCAGGGTGAGGACATGATCCTTTTTCTTTCCTTTTTTGTCTCCAAAAACTTACATATAATGCATGTGAACAGTCCGAGACAAGACAGAACAATGGAATCTACATGGGCACAGCAGTTGCCTATAAATGACACTTTTGCTGGTTCAGAATATATGACATGGCAGGCAGAAATATTCAGATAAAATTATAAACAAACAATGAAAATCATTATTGCAATTTGAGAACCAGCTAGAGAGTACTTGGACATAAATCACTTTGAGTAGAAACACAAAGGAAATATTTCTGAAATGTTGGCTGGCAGCCATCTTAAAAAAGGTAATTTTTAATTTTCTTTAGGTGGACCATATGGAAAGGCATGACATTTCTGGCTTACATCTTTTTTTTTTTCCCTGAAGACCACAATATTTTCAGTCAACGCTGTGGTTTTTCTGCACATTAGAATGTGTATTTATGAGGAAAATAACAGCTCAGATCCTCATTACTCTTCATAATTTCACAATTATAGCTGCTGTACGTGACCTTCCCAGCCACAACACTATACTAATCTGCCAGTGCAGGAGTCTCCCACTCTGACAGAGCCCGCTGAGCCTTCCTCTTAGGATGTTTTGCAGAGGATACGGGCTTGACAAGGGACAGAACCAACGCCCAGAGGCCTTGGGCATTGGGGACTGTGAAAAGGAGAGTTAAATGAAAGGCTACCTATTGAAGTGGGGGCCAAAATTCCTGTCTGGCTTTAGTTTTGGGACACGCCTCTACTGCGGTGTGTGCACCGTGGCACTTGCACGTCTGCGTTCAGGAGATTTGGTCTGCCGTGATGACTGCAGAAGTACTATCATTCAACAAAATGCATTATGAAGATCACCGTTGTGTTCTCTTCTGTCAGTCTCTGGTGCAACATAGGGTTTTGTAAAGGAGAAGCCTGGGTCTTTCGCTGTGGTAGTCACCCAAGGACACCCCCAGCTCCAGGAAAAGAGAAGGACAAGCAGGGGCTGGGGGGGAAGGAGAAAAGGGCAGTGTCTGGGTCACTCATGGCATGGGGGCCTTGGACCTAAACTGTCCACATTATAGAGGAATTAGAAATGCTGTTCAGCAGCTGCAAGGATACTTTTCAGTGATTGGCACTCTTTCCTCTGCTCCCCTCAATTTCAAAGGGAGACAGGGCAAAGCTATTCCCTCTCACCTATCCACCCTTCTCCTGGTTTTAGTGCACAGGCAGGGACCCCCACAGGGGACTATCCCCACCATGGCAGAGAGGCAGAGATCTTGGAGAAGAAGTTGTGACCCAGTGCCCTTTGTCATGCAGGATGGCAAAGTTTCCTCTAACTTTCAGCTGTGCCTGATATGCAGGGCCCTGCTCTGTCACTAGTCTTCAGAAGGTGGGACTTTTGCCTTCAATGTGTTCCTGCAATACCCTGCAGCAGAATGACTCGAAGTCCCAGAAAGGGCAGCCTTCATGCATTTGGTAAAATTAATGCTAAACTACAAAAAAAAAAAAAACAAACTCCCCTTTCTAAGGATGTGGGTATTCTTGACATTTCTTTAAAGCAAACTGCAATGCACGCTGAACAATGTTCAGAGGCCTGCTGAGGCTTCAGTAACTTAATTATGCTTTATTCTCTTTCTAACCCACCCACATACATGTTTTACCAATTTAAACTTTTTATAGATCCTCCTAAACTATTTTCTGCTGTGCTTTGGTCTCAACATCATATTTGTTTTCTTGCTTCAGTCCCTGGTTAAGTACTGGATGCCTTCCTATGTCTGTGTAATGTTGTGCAAGATGGTTTCTGTACCTTAGTGTGAAGCAGAGCTAAAAGGAATAGGAAAGGAGAAATAAAATTACCTTACCTTGTGCCACACCTCTGTCTGGCTCTTCTGTATAATACACACAACACTGATTGAGGAGCTTTGGTCCTTGCATGCAAATAAATTAATGGAAGTAGACATAAAAGATGTGAATGGAATCATACTTTAATGAAAGCTAAAATGCTATAACTTAAGGAACTTGGTACAAAGCAAAACCAGTGCTAATTGTACAATTATGCCCAGGCATACACTCCTGCAAGTGGAAAGAATGGATCTTGCTTACAAATCAAGGTCATATTCTCTTTGTTGGACAGTGATTAATTACATATATTAAGATAATTAAATACTATATAAGCATATTTTAAATGAAGCATAGAAAAAATCAAACCAACTTACCTTCCAAATCAGGAATACTTAGAACCATTTTGAGCCCTATTATTTTCAGCTGTGAGACAACAGCTGATTCCAATGGGCTCTGTATCACTGACAGCCTGTGCAGTGTTTTGCAGACAAAGTTCAGATCCATGCTAAGATAACACATCCATTCATCTTGGAGAGCTTCTTCTCCAGCTAAAATTCTCTTTTGTATTTGAGTAGTATAACAAATCCCTCATCAACTCAAAAGCATACTCCCTAAAAAAGCACTGAATTTCAGGACTAACAGCAAAACCTGGAGACTTAAAAATAAAGTGATGGACTTGCTTAGTTGATAACTGCCACCACCTCCCGTAAGATTCTTTTGCCTGAGTTGAGCTGATTATAAAATAAAAGGAACGTGTTTCCTAGAAAAATGGAAAAGCTCTCTTAAAGAAAGATGCTTTTCAGATCTAAAATACAACAATTGAATTCTATTTTCAAATCAAAATCATTACCTAATCAGATTTCCATAAGAAAGAGCAACATACAAAATGCATGAAGTTTTTATTAAGGAAAATTATTTCTGGCAGTTGCACCACTTGAGATAAGGGGTGAAGGAGACATGAGCAAATATCTTGGCATCATTTGGTGTGAGCTTGGAGCTCTGCCTGCAACATTTCTAAAATGAATCAAAGCTCATCTGGCACCCTGCTTAATCTTTAGCTAATGCATACATGGGGGCTCAGACTTCCTCTTTGTGTTATGATGTTACCAGCACACTAATGACTGTTTCACTTCAGTGTGGCATACAAAATGAGGAATATTTGGGAAGTTATACCCATGGGCAGAATAATGAACATATCTTCCCTAAAAGTCATAGTGAGATGCCCATTTATGTTGGTCCTAATTGTGCAATAGAAGATCAGAGTCTGTAAACAGAGCTTGAACACAATAAATAAAGCACACTCCATGTTCTCTCCTCCTGCAAGCTTAAACAGCACTGTACAAACTCATTTTCATTACAGTTTACTGTATGCTGAGCTGAAGAAAATGACAATAGATTGTGTTGGAGGTAAGTACTGAATGGAAGATATGAATGTCCATTTCTGGTTATGTGTGTGGTTATGGATTTCTGAAGTCCACCCAGGACCACACTGGGACACAAGGAAGTCCAGCCCCAGAATCAGCTCTATGATACAGGATGGAATAATTTTTTCATACAGAGGGAAGATTGTTTTAGAAATTACATTAGTTTATTCTCTACAAAACAGGAAAGACTTGCTTCAGGCAACTGAAGGAAGAAGCAATTGCCCTTTTTATTTTTCTTTTCCCTGAGGGGATATAAGGCAATGAGTCAACTTTGATTCTCCTCTCAGTCCCACTGTCAGAGAGATTGCCAAGTATATATTGGGTTCCCAAGGGCAAAAGGCCTTCAAGCAGATATTTGTGATACTTATCCCTGTGGCTAGTGCTGAAAATTAAAGACACATGATGTTCAAACCCAAACAACAAGCATAGCTTTCCAAAGACAACCAGCTGCTTCACTGGAAAGTGCCAGAGCAAACAATTAGGAATTCAGCAAGGATATTCACACGGCCTGCTTTCCCCTTGGACAGTATGGAATTGTCTACCCCGAGGGGAGACAGCTTTGATATTTCAGCAAAACTATAAGAGTGTGGTATATAAGAGTATTCATCAATGGCTTTGTCCAGCTGGGGAGATAAGGGTAAGCATCTGTTTTGAAAGAAAAAATGAAAGCTTCCTCAGTCAGCAAGGCAGCTCATGAATTACATTCTAACTGAGAAAATATCATTAAAGGTAAGCTGTTCAGGAGGTTAACCATCACTATCAAAACTGAGAGGACCTAACATGATATGCTTTTTTCAAATGGTTTTATAAATGAAAGTGAGAGTGATGGACAAAAATTAAGTTGCCACATTCAGCTTCTGTCTGCTAAGCTTCACATAGGTCCAGAAACTGCTTTGGCGATGTAGTCTAAAATGCATAACAACTCCATCCCTGTACTCAGATTAAAAGAGATAGACTGTGGAGTCTTGCTATGTTCAGGAGAATCACTCCTGAAGTAAGACAGAATTTAACCTGCTACATAAAGTAATACACCTCCTCTGCAAGCTTGTGAAAGAACTCCAAGACTGAGATTACTAAACTTCCCAATAGCATAGTATTTCTGTATACCATCTTTTCATCTTCCAATGCACATGTGCTTCTTCCAGTGAATATCCCTTCTCACGCTTTATCTTAGTAGTTGATGGTTACTGACTAAAGCCTGCAAAATGAAAATAACCCTGGAGTTCAACAAATGCACTATTCTTCACATATGTCAATACCTTGGCCGAAGCTGTAGAAAGTATTACAGAAGTAAGAACAAAACTAGTTGTTGGGCACAGGTATAAAGCCCCATAAAAAGTGTTGCCAGAGAAACACCATTCAGGTTGAAAAAGGTGAAGATTTTTAAGATGCAGCAAATAAAAAGGCTAACAACAAATGAATTGTGTACCAGCTGCATAATCAGATGCTCAAATTCATATCAAGTTCTTCACCTATGGATGGCAAAGCATCAGGCCACGAACCTTGTCTAAACATCATCTGACTCCTGACCCAGACTGTGATCAAATCTTGTGAGGGCATGACTTTCTACACTATTTCTAAACTCCCTGGATTTATCTGTGTTGAACACTCTCAGAAAAATAATCCTTTCTGCACATCTGCTAAATGCTCCTTGCTATTTCACCAAGTGCTATCTTATCACTCAAGAAATTATACTGAGTATTCCACTGTCAGTTTCAGAAATCTGTCTAGTTCTTGGAAATGAAAATTCTGTCTTGAATCTTACCAGAATTTTATCACTGTGACCTAAATGTAAATAAAACCAAAGATATTTGCATTGCTTCAAAAGAGATAAAATATTACTCCAATAAGCTAATGGAGGGAAAGAGAGAAAAAATATAAAGGATGGGGTGTGGCGGGGGGGGAGCAAAATTATTATATCTGTATCCATGTATTATTAATCATTAATTTTATATATACAGTTAGATGAAAAAAGATGAAAAGAAGGAAAGGAGAAAAAAATATTAGTGCTCAAGATAAGAAAAGACATCACTGAGGAGCTCTTTTCACAGCTTTTCCCAGACCATTTTAAGTGATCTCACATGAACTGCCCACAAATGAAACTGACAACTTAAATCCCATTCAGTGCATATTTGAACCAGGCTTTTACTGAGGCAGTTCTGATTTCTGATCAGAATCTTTCTTTTTTTTTCTTTTTTTTTTTTCCGCTTCTGCTAATAACATTTTGCACACTGCTGAATAGTTCTATGGAAAATACCGGTGTTAAATTACTAATGGGAGAGGAATGAACAGTATGAACTTCATAGATGCTTGAAAATCAAAAGGCTCTTCATAGAGGTTAACAATAAGATATAATTTTTTAAGTTGTTATCTTCTTCAAGATACAATTTCTAAGATGCATTTTCTTAAATAGAATTTTTTTGGCAATTTTTGAAACTCACCATAATACAAAAAACAGGCTATCTTTTCTAGCGTAGTACCTTCTAAGAAAGGGTGGAAAAATATGTAGCATTTTTAAGGGATCTTGAGTGGTGCAGATAGAGCTATAAGTAAGTGCTGAATTTGTGAGCAGGCAGACAATGATGTTTTCCAGTAACGCTTTCAAAAGCATTAAATTCACTCTAAGAGAACTTCTGAAACTTGGACTTCTCCTGTCAATGTATGATACATGTCTCAAAAACATAAAACCAAAGAATCCAGTCAAAAGCACAAAACCAACAATAAAAAGTCATTCAGTTGGAGGAACACTGTAACTAGGATCTATTTCTAGAAAATGAAAACCAGCTTTGCACTCTTTCTCTTCATGCTGAAACGTGCATTTTGGTTGCCTCTGTCTGAATACACTGCATTCTGGCAATATGGCAAGAAGCCAATAAGATAAAACACACTGTGAGATCATATTTTGTAAATCAGAACTTTCCCAAAGGGTACTAGTAATTCAAAAGATCTAGAAATTGGTAAAAAATATCAGTATTTTCCATCCTTAAAAGTTCAGTTTATCTTTAAGCCTGCTTATTATCATCTAATGTTACATGAAATTCATGGAAGTTATGAGTGTAACAGTTAAAAAACTGCACTGAAGAACAGGACTAGATAATTAACCTGTTTAGGGACCTGGATGACTAAAGCATTAGTTCAGAATGCAAATGTAAAGGAATAGAATTCTGCTAATGTTTATACAACTATAAATCTGGAACAACCCTTCTGAGGCCCCTGGAAATTCTGAGATGTTATAGGAATATAGCAGAGCTCAAAATCTCTCCAAAAGCAAGCACTGTAATACTATAATTCATTACTAAACTACATGAGAATATATGTATTTAGAGGCACAGGAATGGCAAGATTACGGACAGAAATTCATAAAAAGAAGAAATTCCTTAAGAAAAAAAGAAAACACAAATATTCAAACTTGAATGCTTTGGAGTTATAAATAATAAAAAGTAACCTATTTTCCATTTTTTTTCAAACTACAGTCGACAAGCAGGTTGTGTTCCTAAATTAACTCTGGATGCAGCACCAACAGGAAGACACAGGCTGTAAACAATGAAACCTAATTAAATTAGCTTGAAAGATGCCTAGTGAAATACCTATGATTAAATTATTTATCTTTAGATTGGGGCAGCAAATATGGCAGTGTTGTAAAAGCAGCTACATTATAACATGGATCGAACAACTTGCCACGTAAAATGAGAAACAGGCCAGCACAAAACTGACAGAATTAATTCGTGGTATACACTTTTCCATCATACTAAATGCTGCTTCTGTGCACTGAACCATCAGTAATGTCAGTTCTTTTTCCTGTAAGTACTACATCTCTGGTTAGATCAATTCGTCCTTTCAGAGTTACTGTACTTTAATTTGCCCTGTGCTTTACACTTCCTCTGCAAGCTGCAGTTTAACAAGTTTTATGAAGATGCAACTATGTTAGAAGAAAAATATTGTAGTGGGTTTGTAGTGGAGGTCTTGAGCCATAGAGCTTTAATCCCCTGTTGGCTGTATACATTAAACTTCACAGTTTCTGTACCATTTCAGAGTATTCCTATGACATTTTAAAGTCACCATAAATAAATGTTCCTTTATGGCAAATACTTAGTCAAGCTAGTGGTTTTCCAGTTTTTATTTAATCATTATCACTATCACTGCAGAGCCTGAAATACATGATAAGTAGTAAAAATAATGATAACACTGTCTATCAGTAGAGTGCTGAAAACAGTCCTTTAGCTCCTGTGCAAATAGCTTGTGGAGTGAAGCAAAAAAAAAATTACTTCATGCCCCTTTCCTGGCAGTGTTCAAGGCCAGGCTGGATGGGGCTTTGAGCAACCTGGTCTAGTGGAAGGTGTCTCTTCCCACAGCAAGGGGGGGTTGGGAACTAGATGATCTTTAAGGTCCCTTCCAACCCAAATCATTCTATGATTCTATGATTCTATGAAACATATCTTTATCTTGACACACACTATCTCTACAAGCCTGCACTGAATTACCTGTTGTTTTCACAGCTTGACAACCATTTGGTATGACCACTTACAGAAGCTCCTGCTGTTTCTTAGGCTTACCAACAAGATCCCCTCTTCTGGATGCAAGAGACTGTCCTTTCTAACACATCTTTACACCAGTCTTTGCCAGTGTACAAGCACTAAGTGTGCTTGATTCTACATGTGCTAGCATCCAACCTGGGGACCCAGAGATACCAGAGATAACATTCATTCACCTGTGTGGGTTCTAACTTGGCATACGGAAAGGGCTGTGTGTATAACAAGGACTGTGATCTAGATTTCACTGTATCTTTCACCATTAGTCAGACACCTCTTTCTCTCCCTATCTGTATGAACTGTACACAGGAAACTTGTTTTCTTCAAAGAAAAATCAAGGAACTTACTTTCCTGTTCCTGCAGCAAACTGGCCAGCTAGTCTTCAGCCTCCTCTGCATTTTTGCCTTTGGCTTTTTAGTTTGATCTTTATTGCAGTCTAAATGTTCCCTGAAGGCGGAAAACTTTGCCTTCAAGCTGGTAGAGCTGTTGTCATTACTCCACTGCTTGTGCAGAAAGAAATACACCTGGCTTTGCAGAAAACTCAGCTGCTCTTTCAAATGGATGTCCCCACGTCATTTACTTAACTATATCAAGGAGTAGTCAGGGCGTGAATGAAGGAGACGGAAGAAAGCAGTTTGAAATTAATTGAGGCCTAAAGCATAAAGAATTGCATTAGAGATGATTTGCTGGATATGGCTTCTGTTCTGTCCTTCTTCAGCCAGGATTCATTCTCCAGACACTAGCCCAGCAGCCACTGGTCTGGATTATCTGCTCCAGTGATGTTCCCCCAGATGAGGTGCCCAGTGCCCCCAGGTCAGCTTGCAGAAGATGGTTCAATTCTGTGAGAATCTGAGCATTTCTTCTATGATCCAAGGATACTCACAGACTAGGTGAAGCCAGAGTCTCCTCTCCTGCAATGGAAATGGATTCCGAAGTTGCTCAGAGCAGGAAAGGATCAAAAGTATTAATCTAGGCTACCTCAGGAAGAAGGCGACTAGAGTGAGAAGATGCCAGTCCCTCTTGAATTTTTAGAACAGATTGGATGTATTAGAATATTTGCAGGACATGGGACATTTTTGCAGACAATGTATACTGAAAGTGAGTTCCTTTGCTGAAGCTTAAAGAACATGAGGGTAGGGACTTAAAACACAACACAGAAACATCAAAGCAAATAGATGAAACCCTAAAATAAGGAAGAAAAGAACAATCAGTGTGAGTTTCTTTGAATCTGGCCATAGCTGTAGGATGCTTTACTTTTATCTCAATGGGATCAGATATAGTTGGTATGGCGATACACAAAAATCATGTTGTACATGCACACAATCTGTTTTACCAGATAGTACTTTGCAATACTAGAAATCACCACTTCTCCTCCAAGACCTTTCTAAACAGTGAGTAATCTAAAAGAGAGCACAAGGAATTTTACACTAGATGAGAAATAAAGAGGATTCATGCAAATGTTCATTCCCATGTTAAATAGAAGGGTGCAGCAGAGATACAGTTCATTCAAGCTGAAACTCTCCTTTAGTACTGTGACCTTTCTTGAAGAATTCAATTATTTATTTTACAGAAATAAATCCAACTTCAAGTGTCATCAGATATCCAGAAGCAGAGCAAACAAAACTCTGGCTTGAAAAGGTCAGAAGTGAAAATCTGTCAATCAGTGTTATTATCTAACAAAGTTAGAGCTGCTCCCCATTCTTTTCTCTCTAATAAACTACTGGAAGATCAGGTAAAAGAGCTATGATGAAGGCAGTTGGAAAAGTCTCTTACAAACAACAGCAAAAGCCAAAATTAAATGTAATCCTGTGGACAAGGGCTCCCTCTGTGCAAAGACACTCCCTGTCACAGAACAGGAACAGTGTGCCACAGTGAAAGGTGCCAGCAGCGGGAGGAAACACATAAAACAAATTAGCCCTCTCCCCTTTCCACCAGTAAATCCATCTGGTAACAGCTGTTACCTATCCAGTTCATAAAATCTCTTCTCCAAAGTCTTTGATGTCCAGAAGACTGGAAAATCTAATCGTGTCTTGGGAAAGAGGATAACAAAAATACTGAGAAAGTAATAAAAACACAAGCAATTCTCTTATTGCAATACTCGCTGAGAAAGAAAGTTCTTCAGATCTGGTTAGTTAGCAAACTCTTTTATAAACCAGTTATGAATGGAAGAAATTTACTATTCATGACTATGGAAATCAAATTTAAAAAAGGACTTGCTTCATTCAGCAATTTAGAGAACAATGATATATTTTCATTTGCTTTGCTAAGGACAACTACAAAATTAGAGCATTGAGGCTTCCCCTGGAAGCCATCAGTTTACAGCCAGGGCACAGCTTAGCCCATTAGCCCAAGGACTTGATTCTCCATTACATCAGCCCTAATGGAATCATGCTTGTGCAATGAAGACAGTAATGAATAAATAAAATAAATAAGAATAAAATGAGTAAGTTGTGATATTTCTAGTTCTACTATATGACCAAACTGGCCAGATACACCATAGGCTGAGAGGTCTGTGGTAAGGCACCAAATGTGGAGTAGCCTGACTGCTGCCTCCCATGCCAGGGGGCTTCTGAGATGGAGAGGAGTCATGCCTAGAGAGGTACACCAAGCACAACCCTATGCTGGGAATGACATAACCTGCTCTCTTTGGTGCTGAGATAGCACTTGAGATGTGCTACCCATGACATATGCCCCACAGTAGCTAAATGAGGAATGAGAGTCCTCTTCTGTCCCTTTTGCCCCAGACAAAAAGTTGCAGCGTTATGCAAACGTGCCCCACTTGGGGCACATCAGCAGGTTGCGGTGCATTGCCGCTGCTCTCACTGGGTCTACTGGGCTGCCCAATGCTGGGCTCAGGCAGGGCTTGACCAGCAGTGCAGGAAACAAACAGCAGCTCCTTCTGGAAAACAGGGAGGGGGCCAGTCTCCAGCCACCTGCTGAAATAAGATTATAAGATTTAGGTTGAGAATGCCAATACACTCTTCCTGCATGGATCCTGCAGGCACAGCTGCGGCACCTATCAGAGATTACAAAACTTGCACAGAGTTTTGCACTGGCTCCTGTGAAATCAGAATAGCACTCATACCAGAGCAGATATGTAAAGTGAGAGAATATGAATTTTAAAAATTAATTTTAAAGCTCTCCCTCTAGCACAATCCCATTAACCTACAGCTCCTGTATCCACAAATCTCCCACCAGGCACCCTGGCTACACATCGGATAATACCCTCAGAGACTTATTTTTGGTTTTTTCTCTTTGGAGATTATTTATTACAAACTCTCATCAGCTTATTTTTGTTTTAAATCACTACAAAATGTCTCTCTGTTTTTGAGGGGGAGGAAGGTAGAAGGGGGTGGGGGAAAGGCCAATTTATTTTAAATTTTAGGGGAACAAGCCACTCCAAAGTGTAAAATCTTTCAAAGGCAGACTTAGGTGATTTGTGAAACTTGTGTGTGACTGTTCTGTATAAATTGTACCACACTCTGCCTCCTTCACCCTCTGACACATAGCAAGAAAACTGGATACAAAATGAGATTGCACCATGGTGAATTCATTCCTTGAATTGCATCGTATGTTTCAGCAATACACAGCGTGGGAACACGTCGATTAGCTCTTGCTTTGAAGAAATTGGATTTGCAAAGGTCAGCAGTGGCTCAGCCCATTTCTCAGCAGATCTTTGGCTTGCTTTTCATCCCGGGACAAGCAGGGAGGAGGTCAGAGAGGAATGACAAAAAGAGCGAGCTTTTTGAAGAAAGCCCAAAGAATCTGACTGTGCTCGCAGAAGTGTCGAAGTTTCTTTTGCTCAGAGCTAATAAAAAGATAGATTTTAAACCAAACTTATGGGAATAACTTTCTGAGTTTACTTAACATATTAAACAATTAATTGCTTTGGTATAAACTAAGAAATGCTTTCCAGTGTAAGTTTTGGTCTGGCAAGAGCTGCCTGAAGCTAATCTGCAGAAAAGCCTGCTCGCCCTCCTCCATCCCTCCCTCTTTTTGTGCAAAAGGGTGCAGCTAGCCTGGAAAAGAGGTAGAAAGAGGCAAAGCTCAGCCCTCAGTGGAAGTGTGAAACCCAGGGAGCTTGTGCTCTGTATTTCTCCTTTGAAACATGCTCCCCAGTTGTTTAGCTTGCTCCCATGCCAGTGAACTGAGACAGAGGTAGTTTCATTACCCTTTCGAGCTGGAAAATTCGCAAAATATTTTGGCCACTCTCTGCACCTTATTAACATAAACTGGAGTTTCCTCTTGCTGCTGGCAGGGCAGGGTTCTGGGACTGTGTGATCAAGGCGTTTCAGCAGCTGTCACTGAGTTTCACCTTGGGGTGGTGGTGAAGGAGTCCTCCTGGATCCTGAACAGGGGCTGTGGCCACTTACACAGGAAAGCCACAAAAGAGGAAAGGAGGTGGAGAGAAAAAGAAATGACAGCAGATTAGAAAGCAATCAAAAAATACCAGCAAGCCTAAGTTCCTTCACCTGCAAATATAAAACATCTCTTGCAGAAATACACTACATACACACAGAGACATGTCTCCTAGAAAACAGGGAATAAAGGACTCGTTTGCTTCGTTGGTGTATTTTTTTGGCAGGTCCCTTTTGGAAGCCTCACTTCCTCCAGCTTTAAAGCTTTGTGAAGGCTTGCAGTGTGGGGAAAGAGTAAGGAGAATAGCTCCAGCTGCTCTCACAGGTCTTCTCAAGCTGTAAAAATTTGCTTTTCCTTAGCTCTTCCAACAAGAAACATTGCAGCATTCTGGCATAAAATATGATTTAGAAAGTATCCAAATCATAGAAGGCCAAATCTTGATGCACTGTATGTTCCTGTTAAGTAGCCAGTACTAATCCAGGTGAATTTTCCCTATCATTAACTGAGCAAAAGCTGGCCTTTACCCTTATTAATTTATTCAACTGAAAAAATTCCTTTCATAGTCTGTCCCAGGAACTCCCAAGAGGCTGCTGCTGAAGGTGCCAGCAGGGATACTGCAGATCTTGGGAAACCTGCTGGAGTGGGGGCATTTACAGTATGTGCAAAAGAGATGTAGGACAGAGTATTCAGGCAGATGAAGATGAAAAGAGAGTGGTTATCATCAAAATGACAGATGAGTGATGTTTCTGTGACTTAACAGGATAAATCCTCAGTTTGGGTTTTTAGTGGAGCTTGTTCACCTGCTGCTTCATAACTGTATCGGGCTTCCACCAATATCTGATCATCACCATTACAGAATGAGTCTATGGACGTCTTGTAACAATTCTGCCAAGAAGATCTGTGCCAGTTCCCCTCACAAGTGTTATGCTACCACAGCTTCAGGCATATCCTGGTGCTTCTTATGTCACATACCAGCAACTCTTCAGCTATGCCTTCACTTCCCAGTTACAGGGGTGGAAGCAAGTAGGGGACCTGAGTAAGCTAGGGGATCTGATCCCCAGCTAAGGGGATCTCTCTTCAGAAACAGCATTTTGTGCTAAATATGAGATCCCCTCTAGAGGTTTCATTAGAGCATTCTTGCTAGGAGTATAATGTTTAATTTGACAGATTTCCACAAAATTTGACCCGCAGAAAATTTGTGGCGCATATCACATCTGCAAATTTTGTATCTGTGTATGTGCAGGTGAACATATACGTTAACATCAAGAACTTAGGCGTTAGGACATATGCCTGGATTACCTGTGCACAGCTGTTCATGGTCAGCCATCAAAACTCAGATCTAGCTTCTTTTTTCTATATAGCATCCTCTTGTCTGTCTGCTTTCACTTTAACACTCTTTTATGTATGATGTTTGTATCAACGCTTACGTCAGCTTCCTTCAGTGGAGAAAGGCATCCTTGCCGCACCTTTCACATATGAATAAACTTCACAACTGAAAACACAAAGTGCTGGGTTTAGCTTTCTTTTTTCCATAACCAAACCAAAGAAAGTTGAAAGGTTAAACAACTACAGTTGAGGGTACCTTGCTGAGCTGCAATAAAAAAAATAGAAGATTGGTCTGAACAAATATTTTTTTATTAAAAGAGAATGAACATAAATTACAGTTGCTGACCATGTAGTCATTCTTTCTATGAAGTGTTTCCCTATACCCATATATGATTTCCACTTATAAATTCCCTCTTGGACTGAAAACTCTCATGAAACTGATGCTTTTCTTAATAAATTGTCCACAGAATCAGTATTTCATCTTGGATGTAAAAAGTTCATTAGGGAAAAAAAGCATCCCAGTGTCCTGGTGGACAGCAATGCCAGACACTATCGAAGCTAAAAAAAAAATAGATCTGCCTGCAGATTGTGTAGGATTCCCCCACCCACACACACCTTCCTGCTTAATTATTTTCCATAATTTAATAAAATCCAAGATAACATAGCATCTAATGATGCCTGCAGTGATGACCACTTAGTGCAGAGTAGAAAAAACCCAATTCTGTTCCATTGAGGATTGCAGCATGTTAAATTTTGTTCCCTTTAAAATTTTCTTGAAGAAGGAATAGGCTCCCAGCTCTGAAAAAGTCTGTCTCTCAGCACAGAAACCCTGAAGTTCACTACTCTGAAAGAGCCTGCTTGAAGGAATACCCTCAAACCGTGCAGCATGGAAGCTTGGGAACTGCTCCAGGTCTGCTTACTTAGGTCTTCTCACCAGGGAAAATCACTGCAACCAGAATCAGATGTTCCATATGGGGTGCTCAGTTGTAAATCTGAGAAAGCACTAAAAATATGAAATTGTAAAAAATTCCCCAGAGCATACATGAAAATCCACATTTATCATTACCATTGTTACTCCATGTAGAGAAGAGGTAATGCTAAACTAAACCGGATGGCCAAGTATTAAGGGTCATCTGCTGCTGCTCTTACTGTGGAAGCACAGCTGTCTCCTGAAGAAACCAGTGAGTTCAGCATCGACCGGGTGAAGAATGTGCTCCTAAGAGATTTCCCCTTCTGGAGAAAAATGCTTGGTTTGACAAACTGCTGGATGTGTGTCAGAATGTGACAGAAGGGGGACATTTTTAGCAACACTTCGCTGAACCAGTGTGGCACAGTCTGGTCCCCAAAAGCACAGTTGTTTTCATTCCCATAATTTACTTTCATCTGTCTTTTTCAAAACCTTCCCTAATTAAGCTTAATTGCCATACAGTCACACATTAGTGCAACATTCTGTCCACTTATGGACCACCCATAAAATCCTTCACAGCATTAATCCTGGAGAGTGGTAGACTGCTTGTTTTGTTTTGTTTTCTAATGTGCATAAGTGCCTATAATGCACAGTGATGGCTTTCGGGAACTGATACTTGACTCTGATTATCACAAAAAGATTCCTAGTTTATATCAGAAAATTAGAGAGGTCAGAAGGGTGTTTGGTTTGGGGAAAAACAAGCATTTATGATGATTTGGAATCTAAGAACATTGGTGCAGAACTCAGACTCGGCTTTTTGTTAAATTTAACTCCTTAGGACAGTTATGGGTCAGACCATAACAATGTGGATACCCTTAGCCTTTGCGAGTTAGCTAGGTTCTCTGCATCACTTAAGTCTCAGTGATATACTCCCAATAAGCAGTGTTCTGACAACCTAATGAAACCCCATACAAACTATCCTTAAAGCTGGACAAAGGTCTAGTCTGTAGGATACCTCTAAATAGTCTGGAGGAGCTGACCCATAACAGAGTATTTAGAAATAGTAAAATAACAACACAGAATTGCAGGGAAGCTAACCTAAATATTCTTGTAAGCACCTGATTATTCTCCTCTAAAGCTACAGTTTATCTGAGTGCCGTAATTCCCATACCTTTGAAGTCAAGAAGACCCTTGAATTTCTAGGATCCCGAAGCAAAAGCAGCGAGTACCAGGTATCTCAGAAGAAAGCTGCTCCCAATATGCTTCCAGACAGAAATGCTCAGTCAAGCGAGGTCGGATGAAAACTCACACAATTAGAGAGACAATGAGCAAAAAAGACAAGTAGAAAGTAGCGTTAGGTAATAAAACCCAAACTTTTGTAGCAAACAGACAATATCAGAGTACAGAGATATAATATGAGGGAATTTCAGCCTCACTCTGGTGAGAATCAGAGATCACACAATATGATTAAAAACTTCATTTAGCATTTGCATTGACTACTCTTTTCTATGGTTTCTGGGTGCTGTGGGACAATGCCAATATTTTTGCCACTGCTAGAAATACTTTTCTTAGTCCAGAAATGACGAAGAAAAAGGGAAGAACAAAATTTAGGTCCAGGTAAATATTTACAAATTATTAGTAAGTGATTAAGTTACATCTAGTCTTTTCCAAAGCCTTCAAGCTTTGTAGGATGTGTATACCGGAAAGGGGAAAATTAAAGGAAGAATACCAAGAACTCTCTAACCAGCAAGGCCTTGTTGCATATGTAACTTATTAGCTAAATTTGTCCAGACTACACAGTACTAGCTCATTCTTTTCAAAAAATAGGGCTCTTACATTATGTGTGTGATACAGAAGTAAAATAGAGAACAGGAGATACATACATTATTGTCTATGAGTCCAGAGGCAAGTTCTGATGATGATTTAACATTTTAATGTCAGGGAAAATCATTCTTTTCAGTCACACCTTTGTGAATTTCAGAACTGAGAAAAAACAAACAAAAAAAACCAACAAAAACCAAACCCATCCTACTTAGAGTTTACTTGATTTCAACAGAAATGCAAATTATTTTTTTTGTTTGTTTAACAAAAGCTAAAAACTTTCAAATGACACAATTTTTTTTCAATTTTTCTTTCTTAAAAGCCACATACAAACCCCCTCATTGTTATCTATGTTAATACTACATTTGTCCCTTATTTACCACCCAGCCCTAGCATTCTTTCTGGGTGGGAACAGCTCAAGGCAAACACTCATGAGCAAACTGAAGTGAAAAGCAAACAAGCAAAACAGAGTAAAGAAAAAGAAAAGTGTGTACTTGCTCTGACAACTATGCTGCGGGGTACTGAGGGTATCATAGCTGCATTGAGTTAGTCCTACAATTTTAATTGGTCATTATAGAAAAAATATAACATATATTATCAAAGAGAACCCCCCAGCTCAGAAATGCTGAAGTAAATTAACGCGTTGCAATCCTACTGACACCACCAGCATCATTCCAAAGGAGAAACTGGAGTTCTTTTTTTTTGTCAAGCAGGAGTCATTCCTTCAATTTTAAATTCTCTCCCAAATGTTACCATGTTTTGATGGCATAAATGTAGCAATCCTGAAGACTACCATGCAAGGGGGGCAGGCTTGTTTGCTATGGGGCTTCTGCACTGCAGGTCCTCAGTAGGTGGGGTACAGCTTAACCCAAGGCTGGAAGGTTAGGATATGTACGTTGTTGAGTATGACAATCTGGAAAGTCTTTCTGGATATTTACTCAGAGAAAGCATGGTGCCACCTCTGTGATTGTTTCTATGCATCTTTTTACTTACTTTCAAAAATAAGCAGAATATCCAATCTCTAAAAATACTGACTACTCAGTAGATTACATAGCTCCTTAGGGAAATGAGGTTACAACATAATTGTGTCATGCAAATGTTTGCCTATCATCTGTTTGCTCTTTCCCCCCAGTTTTAACTCCATTTTACAGAAGGGCAGAGGCCTCTATGAATGTCAAGTTCTTAAAAGTCTCATGCAAAATGGGGGCAGCTGATGGCTGCACACGCAGCCGTGCTGCGCTGGCCACGCACACAGTCCTCCCTGCCAGGCACTGAAGGCATGAAGGACAGGGAGGGCTGATGGTGTAGCAGAGCTGGAAAGCAGACAGTGAGGCAGAAGAGACACAAATCCATAGGAAATGAGCCCTCTGTAGTTTGGCTGCCTGTGGGTCAACTTATTAACTGATTTATACAGTATTTTTCCCCTCAGTCTTGAGTTCTACTGAAAATTATTTTTTTTGCCAGTGATGCTTTCCAGGAACAGACTGAAGTGCTTGATTCAAAACTCCTGACAGTATCATTTATATGCTAAACAAGGGGGCTCAGCAAACAAGCTTTTACTTATGTTTTGCTTTAACCTTGCCGATGCCTTTTCAGTGAACTATGAGCCAAATTCCTCATTTCACTTCTTTAACAAGTGCGTAGATACTGACATCTCCAATCCCACTTTTCCTGGTCAAGATCATGTTTCATTAGAGGCCAACTGAGCCTGCAGAACTTGGAGTCTGTTTTCTCATAAATGATGGTCTTACAGATCTTAGTGGGAGAGCATGTGTGGGTTGGGGTCTTGGTACCTGCCTGAGAATGTACACACTTATATTTAATTCAGAGATGCAGCTACCCTGATGGTTATAATTTGGTCCTATAGAAAGCAATATTAAGTACAGAGCCTGTTCCTGTAGGCTCAGTTTGAATGTGGTTAATCAAATGAATTCATATTCAGTACTCCCCAGAGTAACAGAAATCCAGTGACACCAACATATCACGATTAAAAGAGCAGGAAGCCTCATTAGAGAACCTCTGCAGCTTTCCTACTTTGTTTTGCTCAATATTTAATTCTGATACAGGCACAAACAACAGTAAGTTGAGGCTTAAAAAAAGTATTTACTCTAATGAAAGTATTTTGCTTAATAACAATATTACCACCCAGTGAATAACAAAAGAACCATGAACTCCATTGATTTAAAGAAACCCCACAACTATTTAGGAAACCAAATATATATTTAGGGTTCTAGGCAACAAAAATCAGTTACCTGATGCACCCTAGAACAGAAGCATACACTCTTGATTATATACAGTAATAGCATTTCATTTGTCTGGATGAAATGTGTTAATTAGGTTTGTATTGTCAACCTGCAGTCCCTCTGATCTCCATACATACAGACCTGGGAAATCTGGTCCAGACAAAAGAAGCACCTTTCCACCTAGGAGAAGCAACAAATTCTATCATCACTCGCCCAGTGAGTGCATAGAGAGATTTGAACACATCCAGTGCAGACAGCTGGCAGGAGTAAGGCTCCTGTGGGACTCACTGCCCACCCTTGCACCCTGCATGGCAGCAGTAACTTGGGAGCCTTCAGCCCACCTCTGCACTCCTCTTATGGCATCTAAGAAAGGGAAAAATTACTTAAGTGAATTGATTAACTACTAATGCTTCTCAAGACATCTTTGCTTGTGCTGCAAATCACTGATTTAGATTAATGGTGCCTCAAGTTCAGTAACTGACATCTTGCCTCATCTTTCCAAAACTTTAGTTGGAAAGATGATTTCAAAATTAAAGTTTGAGTTATCTACAATAGCAGAGAGAGAATTTCTGCCATTACTTGCACCCGAGCAGCCAGGCAGAGTTACACTGACTGAGGGTAAACTCTAGCTGATGCGGTTTCTGACACAAATGGAAGTTTAGTTGCTTTCTCTATGTGTCATAAAAAACTGAAATCAATGAATAATTTTTGTCTTCTAGTAAGAAAAAATCCTTGATGTGGTGCCGTAGCTTGGGAAAATATAAACTTTGAGGAACTACTTCTGATGCTGCTTCAGAATTGCTGTAATGGTTTTGCTTGCTGTCTTCATTCTAATAGTTTGTACCACTGCCCAGGAAAAATATACTGCAGCAGTGTACTTATTCATGATGAAAATTCCACATGACTAATAGGAATATTAGAACCAGCCTGTATGTATATGCACTTATAGTTAGAATTACAAATTTTAAAAACAAAACCAATAAAAACCCCACTGTCTTCAGCCTAATAAGCACAGGAATGCCACCAGTCTAGAAGTGTATAACTTTGCATATTTAAATGTATCTGTATAAATATTCTTCTGAATAATTTTATCTGCCTCAAGAATGCAAAAAAAAAAAAAAAAATCAAATAGAAGTTCTTTGGCCTTTAGGTAGACTTCAACAGTTAAAAATAGCCAATAATCCAAACAACACCACAACACCAACAAAAACAAGAATATTTATTCTCTCTGCTGAAGCCATTACCCAACTTCCCAGCACTAATCCTGAACTCCGCTTCTTGCTGTGCTCTAAGTATGACAAAGGGCAGACAGGAGCACCGGACAACATAAACTGTAATGCTGGCTTGAGTGTAACTGGAGAACTGAGCTCTGCAGATGCTGGCAAGCCTGACCTTGTGCAGCTTTTACCGGCAGGTCATCAGAGGCAGCTCAGCTGTGGTTGCTGCTCCGGCAGGCAGAGCCCAGGGCAGCGCTGCATGGGCGCCCAGCACCCTGCACCCTGTCAGTCTAGCAGGGGGAAACAACGGGCACTAACTGTGCTGCATGATTTCACTTAGGGGAAGTTCTGACTTACAGAAACAGCAGGCTCTGTTTTGGGAAAGGACAGACCCCCTGGACCTACAGAGTGCTGTGGGAACAGTTCTTTCGCTTTTATTCCCACTAAGCAGCCCTATTCCCCCAAGCAGACCCAAACACTTACATGAACTACGTATAAATAAGGTTATAAAGCTACTAATGTCCTTTAACCATAAAGAGATAATACCAATCATGAAACCTGAGGGGCCTTTTCTTGTCTCCTGCACATATGAAAGCTCACATTAAAAGAGATTAGTTTAAACCACTTGCAATTTCCTTTATGCAATAAAAGATTTTCTTTGCCTGGAATTTTCCTATTTATGGTGTGTATTTGGACTCAGTATAGCATAATACTTCCCTCAGTATCCCTGCTTTTAATGATGCTCGCAGCATTTGAGCCATTCATCAAACGTGACAACTGAAACAGCTAGGAGTTAATGGGAGCATGAGCAGTTTGACAAACACAGTCTATTTGACAAGGCTGAGGTCAGGACTAAAAGAACTGCTCTTGGTTAAATAAACAGAAAAGCAGCAAAGTAAAAGCAAAATCTCTTCACCATTTATCAACTTTAAAAGCCTTTTTGTTATAAGAAACATAAAGTGAAGCTGCACACAGAGATGGGAACTTAATGGGGTTGGAAGAATTCAGCTGGCTTCTTTTTGAGGTGAAATTAGAAAGCTCAGTTAAAACTGGGGGATTATGTCCGTAAAACTGACACACAGCTACATAATACCTAAACCTACACTTTAGAGCTGTTTGCTTCTGAACTGACTTACTATTTTAAAAAACCCAGGCTTTTCCTAGCTAACAGATTGATACAGGTGGCACTGAAAAGAGAACAGTATCACAAGAGATGACTTTCCTGACATCTGCAAAGCAGGGGAGCGCTGTGGAGGCATGTTCAGGACCACAGCTGAGACTCCATCCATCCACTGCTGCTTCAATAACCAATTTACCTGATAGCTGCCTGTACAAGGGGCCTACCAGAGACTCTTTGCAAAATATCAGTTTTGCGTTTAGACACAATATTGCCTGTAGGAAATTCTGTGTCAAATGACTCTTGGAGGTTAATACTTAGTGCAGCCACTAACTTCCTCCCTTTACTTGCTTCGTGGACCATCTTTTTTTTAATTTTTTTTTTTTTTTTTAATTAAGTGTACATTGGCAAGCAAAATCAAATCCTTAATGTTCCAGGTTTGGTCTTGCATTCTATATGACAAAGATGGTCTCCAGGTGTTAGAGTGTTGACTTCAATGAAACCAGGACTGACTTTCCTGTGATTCAACTTTCCTGATGTTCAAATTTGGGAGTGATAATATTCTCATGACTAGATAAACCAGTACAAATTTAAGCATTGAGAAATTCTTGGGTATTATAGCTGTGCAGAGTATTTGCTGATCATTTGCCTACCATCACCTTGTGTAATCCTTTCTATCACTGTCCAGAAACCACCAGAACCAGTAGGGAATTTCCATCAGAATCAAGTAATCTGGCAAAATTCTGTAAGCTTTTACTGTCAAGAAGTTTCAGGAAAGGCCTTTACAGCTTTGGGGCAGGACATGTTGCCAGACGAAAAATTCCCTTCTGTTTTGAGGCTTCATCTTTTCTATTGCTTTCATGCTTTTATGACTAGTGGTAGTTTAGAGATAGTAAAGAAAAAAGGCATGTATTGAGGCACAAATACAGAAAAATGACTAAGAATAGTTATATAATTTACAGATTAATTTTGTACGTCTTGTTTCTCTAATAACTTTTCATTTTGTCTTTCATGAAGCAATTGTACATCTAACTAATATACTTAACACCTCCTATTGCTGCTGGAAAATAATGAAAGACTTTTTTTCCTGGAAGTGATTGATTATAGTCTGGATAAATGAAATAATTTTCCCTCTTCTCATTATGCTTTGAGCAAAACACCCATTACAGGAGTACTGTGCAGCCATTTGGAGCTAGGAAATGTATTCCATCTAGCCTGTCAAACACAGTTTAATTCCTGTTTTAACTCTGCATCTCATCCAAACCTCCTTTTCAAGACTACACTAGTATAACCTAATTTTGACAGAGTGTTCTGGACTCTGGGCAGGTCTGACTCTTGAGCTCTTTTCCATCTGGAATTGGTTTTTCATCTGCTTAATACCAGAGCTTTCTGGTTTGTTTGGTTTAGTTGTTTTGTAATATACAACCTACAGTCATCTTATAAAATAATTTATAGCACTATTTGGCCTCCTTTTTGGAACTTTCTGTTTGGGAAAAAATTAAAAATAATCAACCAAAGCAAGCTCAATCCTAGTTTTCCTCTTCAATAAAAATTTTTTACCCAAAATACTGGCGTGAATGTCTGAAGATTGCACTCTCCTTTCCAATGCCAACAACACAAATGTCTTTTCTAATGGTCATAATTGTTACTTTTTGTGTTTATTCTTTGGGTTTTTTCCTTTGTTCAAAAACAGAGAAACATGGTAAAAATATTCAGTGTGACAAAAATTTAGTGGTATGATTGTACCTAATCTTCAGTAAAGTGGGATACTGGAAGAGAGTACAAAAAGAGTAATGCTAATTTTAAGATGGGACTTCATTGGTTCATGCAGAATATATAGAAATTGCATTACTAACATATTTTTTGCTCATGAAGTCACATAATAGTGAGGTTTGGATTCAAATATTCAGGAGATCTTTCACCATATTATATCTCTTGTAAATGTTTTATGGATGGAATTATTTCTCAGTGCTATACAAAGAAATTCCCATTTCACAAAGTTGGGTTTATTATCCACTTGAATACTGGTTAGCTGGTTTTCTTAAACCTCTGTGATCAGCACTGTGCTAAACTGCTTAAAGAAATCAACCTTATTCATACTTTCCTCCTCTTTTCTTAACCAAATTGAGTTGGTGCTGAGAGATTTCACTGCAACAATAAAAGTCCTCTCTTTGGTCTAGTCCTGGGGAAGTAGAGGCTAGGATCAAGAATCTACTTTCACTTTACAATATTATTGCAAACAAAGAATAATAGCAAAGCCACTATTTTCGTTGGTGGTGCTGCTGGTCCCCATAGCTGGTCTACAAGAAAGTCCCATGAATAAAAAGAAGCATGCATGAGACACAAGGAGTAAGAGAGACGGGAGGACAGAATAGTTTAGGAAAGTCTTGCTTTGACTAACTCCAGGGTAAGACTGTCAGATTCTTAATCAGTCCCCAAATCAAGAACCAAGAAAATATATGAGCTACAAAATATAAATTGCATCTTTCTGGTTCTCAGGAAGTACTACTTCAATTTTTGTTGTATTTTGCTTTAAGAATAGTAATTCAGTACACACCAAACACACTGCTTGCCATCTCTATAATTTAGTGCATTAGTAGAAAATACTACTTTTCTGCCACAGCAGGTTATGCTGACTAATAAATCTTCTTTTTAAGCTATTTGTCTGTATGTGTCCTTTTTCACTGAGAGAAACAGTAAAGTAAATTTACTGGACTGTTACTGATCTCCTAACAACTACACAAACAGCTACATTAGAAACACAGGGCACAGAGCTGCACAGGCCACAGAGCTGTACTCAAGTCAGTCATCTCTCTTGTCAATATTGCTATTATTTATTATTATTTAAGTACCAGCAACGTGCTAGTTCTGATCACACTGCTAGTGTTATCAGTCCTGCACCATGTTTATGAAGCCTTCTGAGTTTCAATTTTACTAAAACTCTTAAATCACTCTGAGCAGGTAATGACAGACACATCACTAGCTAAATATTTTTAAACTTGGGGTGTGGAAGCCAAGTAAGGATATGGAAAAACACAATTTAATGAAGAAAAAGGGAAGGAAACTCTTTCTTTCTTTTTCTTTTTCCCTTTTGGTTTCTTTGTGTATTATTTCCTGCAGGACCGGCCACAGAGTTGGATTTTTCACAATAGGGACAGAATAATATCGACTGCTTGCTATTGCCCTTCACTGTCTCTAGATAGCATGGATGAACTGAGTTTGTAAATGAGATGTGAATACATAAAACAGTATGCCACAATGTCACATTGGACCTCATGCACATGGCTTCTCTGAAATTGTTACTGAAATTAAATTCTTCTAGGTAGGTAAGGAGATATGGTTGCAGATACATTGAAGGCTGCAAGAAAATGAATGGAAGAGTTTCCTGATTAAAGTGTCTTTCAGCCCAGTTTACCTGGTTCCTATGGCAAGTTATACTATGATCTCTCCTTTTTCATCAAAACAGAGTTGGGTATGATTTCATTATTCAACTCATTTAGTTATAGACATGTTTTCAATATTGTTTGCAGAAAAAGAAATTATTAGTAGAGATTTAAATGATGGGATGAAATTCAACTTTGATTTTTATGACAGAAGGCAGAGAAAGCTTTTTATCAGGATTGCCAAACAGTCACAAGAAATTATTTGCCTTAACCTCAAAATATTTTGTAGCTAGAAATTTTCAGCCAGACTTCTGTAATTCTATAACTTAATTATGGTTGCCTTCGTAGAATAAGAAACATTTATTAAATGCTCTAGACGTTGACCTAGATTCATTTAATGCAAAAAATTTACATAGAAATTAGTGATTTGAGTTGGTAATCACTTCTCCCTCCTTAGTTTATTCTGTCGGGTCAATTAATGTGGTCATCAGAGACTACTTGCCCTTTAAGCCAACTCTGAGAAAGACCAGGGCAAAGCCCGGCTGCAGTAAAAGACATGCTGCAAGGATGCTGGCACTTGGGTCATATGCTAGAGCTCCAAAACCTTTCTTAATATACTGCAGATGTTACTAAGCTTTGAGTCTTTTTAGCTATGTTTTCATTTACTGTTTAGGTGGTCACTGTGTCACGGTGTTGCCAAGAGAGCTTTTGAATCAGCTTAATATAAGAATTAATTATATTAATTCACACCAAAGTAATTGAAGAGACTGAAAAGGGTAAAAATATCAATTGCAGGCATTCTGTTCCTAAATCAGTAGTTAAACCAAAAGGCAGTACACAGTTCGTCCACCTTCACAAACATTTATTTGTGTGCTGAAATTGTCACTGCTGGTTAACCTACTGAGGTTTTTGACTGGAAGAAAAGAACTGTTACAACTAGATTCTTTAGAGTCAGTCACAAAACAGATGTTCTAGAGAGACTGAAAAATAGTGGCTTCAAATAGAGGCTTACAAAAACTTCATTTTCCTTGTCCCTAAGCCTTTCCAGTCAGAGAAAACTGTATGCTTACTATGACATTTCAACTTATATTCATATTTTTTAATTCAGCTCTCAGCCCTCGTAGCTGTTGCCTTTAGGAGGAGTAAGGAACTGAATCCTTGTGTGCAGGAAAGGCAAAAAACACTGGGACACAGATTTTACTAAACATTGCTCTTTCTTTTAGGTTAGAAGGAAGTCTGACAGGATTTTGCCTGCAACTGCAAACACAGCTAAGAATCTTATATTAATCTCAATGGAACCTTTTCTTTGTTTGACATCCCAGGGCAGTGCTGATGTTCAAACTACTATCACTGTTCTTTTGTGCTGCCAAACAGTCCCCAGAGGTTATGGATACTATGGCCTAAATCAAGCTCATTTGAGAGGAACTAATTCAAACACCGATAACCTGAGCAAACACTGAAGGGAGCATTAGAAAACATCCAGGAAAAAAAAAAAAGCTGCTGAAAGTTTATTTCCCCTAATCCTGTTAATAAAATAGGCTACTGGGCTCATTCTTCTGATTATTTTTTTTACAAGGGAGAGGAGTGGATAGAAGTGACTCTCTGACCCAGAGGAATGTCTTAGTGAACACTTCCAAAGCATTTGACTATTAGTACCAATGGGGATATCTTTCAGAGAATGACACAAATGTAAGACTTGGGACCTGCTGCACCACAAGCTCTGCCTTCAACATTATCCAATGAATATAGTAACTTTTACCTACAACCCAGCTCTGGTTTTGTGTAAGGGGCTGTACAAGCTGCAAAGGAAGGAAGAAATCAAGTCCTGGTATTGTAAATAGAAGCACAGCATCCTTCAAGCAAAAAACAAATGAAGACTTAATCTCATATATTGTTTGCCTGTTCAATAAGAAATTCAGAATTAAACCTGTATTAATGAAGAAATTAGCTACAATCCAAATCTGTGTATGTTATTCATGTGAGAGACTGTATATAGGCTATAAATATATTCTGCAAACTATTTGCAGTCCAGCCCTAAATATTCTGTCATATATGAAAGTTAGATCAGTGTTAACTCAATGGTTAAAACTGTGTTGGAAAAGCAAATATCAGTTTTTCTAACAACATTTATATGCCTTGGGCATATAAAGTTCACCCCAGTAATAGAGCTGAAAGAGATAATAGTACAAGAATATTTTGTGTCAAATCTCAAACCACTAATACAAAAGAGTGTAATTTATCAGATCCAAAGGAAAACACTAAACAGTGCTAAAAGTACTACTATTCATTACATATCTAAAGGCTACTGATCAATAGAGAGCACTATGCTCTTTCATTCAATAGATTCAAGCTTAACTGATTTTCATGGCTTCTTGAATGCTTTTATGACTAACAAGGCATGATCCACATAGTGCTTTGTAACCGATTTGCAAATAATCTAATAAAGTGACAGTAATAAATCACAAGTATCATTAATAAACCACCATCAAACAAAGCTGCACACTGGAAACAATGTGGAAAATGCACAGATATTATTCCAACTACTTTGGGGAGTAAACAGGCTAAACACATAGTATTACTTAAGAGCTGAGAGGTCAGTTCATAGTAAACGTATACATCTGAGCTGTTGGAGATTTTCTATTGCAGTTGGCAAACACTGCCTCTGTGTTTCTTCAGGGCAGGTTCATAGGGGATAAAAGAAGAGAAAAGGAAAAAAGAGAAGAGCTGAGAGAAAAGAAAACTCAAATTGAGTAAACAAATCCTTGGAACACAAGAACATAATCCAGTTTGGTGATGCTTGCACGCTGTTAAAATAACATTTTATGCCTGTTTACTTTATAATTTTGTACCTCATAAATACCTACAGTAGCTAAAACTGTCAGTGGTGCCACTTCAAAGGGCAGTGCCCCTATGAACAAGATCTTTGAGGTTTAGTCTAGCCACAGTGTGGTTAAGGTTATGACAATGTTTCTTTAAATCTAAAATCTAGTTGGCATAAATCCATGAAAAGCACACATACCTACAAATGTGAAATTCAGGATTCATTTACTTACCCTTCAGGTGTGGATTTAATGAAAGCTGGGCATTTAACATGGTAACAAGCTTGCACAGACTTCATTGAAAAATCCAGCTCCAAGATACATACAGCAGAAGCAAAGCTCCAAGATACATACAGCAGAAGCAAGGCATCATCTCTACAAAAAATGCATACAATTAACAAGTATTTACTTGAGGTGGAATCCTAGAAACACAAATTTTTAGAGTCACCCAAGTTATTGTTGGGGTGAATGCAAGACCTACGTAGCACTTTCCTCTATAGTGAAAAGAAAGTCAGATTACTTAGCTTTGGACCATTTTGAATTAAAACCCAAAAGATTTGTTTCTTTTACCTCTAGTTCCCAAATTTAGTATAGAAGTGGTAAAATTACAAGGGGAAGTCATCTTGCCTGGAGTTTTTGCTCTGTCCAAATTTTTTGTAAATACCACAAGAAAGCTTTTGCCTACGTTATTTTCAATTCAGTATTTTAAGGTTTTACTTCTTCAGATAAAAGGATCATTTGAATTCTTGAACATGAACATGAATCAAAATCCAGTTGAAATCTTTAGGTGCTCTTTAACCACTTCTCTGGTGATCCTTGAGCAAATAAATGTTTGTGTCAGCGGCTTGAGGCAAAATACATGATTAGAGCCAATACTAAAGCCACCTTTCCTCTCAGCCTCAGCAACAAACTTTGGTTTAATACTAATAGCCACGGAAAAGTAATAAATAAGGTGGTGGCTAATAGCAGAGTGAATAAGGGTTTTCTCTCTGAAGATCAGAGGAGGACTAGACCTTGGTTTGCTACAGCAAAGGGAACAGGTATTACAGATGGTTATTTACAGGCAAAACTCCCAGGCTCCAAGGTAAACCATTCCCTTTTCATCTATTCTGGAGAAATACAAGTCCTAAATAAATACTTATTATTTTTCTTTTAAGGCAGTGAGGAAAGTTGGTGAGGCAGGACCAAGGAGAAGCTGAGGGTGGTAAGGAAGCCACTGGGCTGCGTGTAGGAGAGGAGGAGGAAGGTGCACTGAGCAAGCACCACTGGCACATCAGAAAGCCTTGCTTCTCTCTGCAGCAGCCTGAAACAGCAACTAATGTCCTCAGCAGCTACCACATCCAGTTGTCTACATCTGGGAGTTTTAAAAGGATGTTTGTGGAGTTCTCTTTAGAATACCAACACGCTGAGACAGCAGGGGGAGAGGGCACTACCCCTCCCAGGAAAATGCTGTGGATAAAACATGGTATTTGGGGCCACAGCAGCAGGTCCCACAGCCACGAACTGGACCTCAGTAGCTCTGCATGCATTTAAGGAAAGCAAAACACTTTTTCCAAATTTGTTGCCTGTACATACTACAAATTTTATCAAAAGAAATTATTTGTCAAAAATTAACAATTGTTCTTGAGAAAAAAAATTAGAAATCTCATTTATTAAAAAATAAAAAAAAGGCCTTAAGGAAGTTCGTATTAATGAAACAAACCTGAAGCTTAAAGTCATAAAGTGCGACCATCACACTTCTTCAGCATGTGGCTTTGTTATTTTTGATCCAGAGTCCACTGCTTACTTTAAATGTGACTTCACTTTTTGGGCAGAGATGGCTCTGGGGCCAGATACTCAGCTGAACCTCAGATATGGAAGTGTGTATTTATAAAACTGCTAAAATATCTAAAATCTTTTGATGGTACAGTTACGTTGCCTGCTGACATTTGCCTTGCACGTACATCTTATGCAATCATTTCTTTAAAATGGTGTTCTTCATTAGTGTAGTTATTCACTTAAGCTACAGAATTGCTGCTTTTTTTAATGCTTATTTTTATATGTGCAAAAGTGTAAAGAGCCCCCAGAAGCTTAGTCCTTGCCTTCTCAGGACAAACACCTTCACAAATGCTTTTGATTGCAATTATGTTTGCTAATATTCATCTCTCCTTTTTCCTACCCTCTTCCACTTCTGCCTGTGCCTCTGACAAAAGCTTAAAACAAATGAGGCCTTTGCCTTTACCACTCCAAGACAGCCCTTCCCAGCATCTTCCAAGCAAGGCCAAAATATAAAAAGAAGCTACTTTTTTCCTCCCGTGCAAAAGACACTATAGGAGCGCGTTCTAATTTAAGCAATACCACCTCCTTTCCCTGCCTCAGCTTCGACACTGCGCTTTGATTTTTCCTCCCCGGATGCTTACTCACAGCATCCCCCCCGATGCCCCGCCACTGAGCAGCGAGTGTCAGCATCGCAGCTGTAGAGGGAAAAGGCTCAGGCCGGAGAGATGCGCTGCAGCAGCCCAGCGTTGCCCCCTTTGATGTCCCTCTCGCACCCCACTGTCCAGCGTGACGCCAGGTTTGCTCCAGAGGTGACGCTCGCCCCATGCGGAGGGGCCCGCACGAGGTTCGCTGTGCCATTTAACCCCATGGATGTGCCGGGGAGGGGGGGAACGGCGGGGGTCCTCGGAGGACCAGCAACGCAGCCGAGCCCCTGACCCTCCCGCCCCGTGGCACTGCAGCGCTCGGTGGCGGCTGCTCTGGCTCCAATTAAGGCAGCGTGGAGGGGGATCTGAGAGGAGGTTAGGGGAGGGTCTGCCGGACCCACACTCCTGTGGCTATGTTGGAAATTAATTCCCACATATGCAGTGCAGATGGGCCACAGTCCCTTTGCTGGCTGCAGCCTGCAAATAAACTTAGTAGCAGCTGGGGAGGGGAACCAACAGAGCCTCATGTGCTTTAATGTGTTCTGTGTTTCTGCATGTGGGAGTATTCTCTCCCCTCTCTAACCCATGCAAATACTTCTGTAAAGTCCTGTAAAGTCCCATAAACAAAGCTGTGGATATAATTTTGAATGAGAAACTTGCCACCAGGGAGAACAGCGGTCAGGAAAAATACAACATACCTTTTTCTCCAAGAAGGGTGTTTTGGTGTGTTTTCATAGATTAAAACCAGATTTGGCTGGTTTGAACAAGCAGGCAAACTTCTGACCTTTTCCCACATAATATCCCACCCCCCCCCCCCCTCCCCGCCACTTCTGCCCAGCCTTGGTACCTAACCTGTCCTAAAATAGCCAAGTGGAACTTGGAGCCTGTAAGTGAAGCCAGCTTCATTGCCAGGTGTGGATGATTGTCAGCACAGCACGGACATGTCCATCTCTAAGACCTTGTGCCCTGGTCTCAATCCAATAAAGTAGTCAAATGTGTGATTAGCTTTACGTTTTCAGGAACTGGCCCTCAACAAGACCTGAAATCAAACTTTTACAGGAATGCTTTTCTGGATGAGCCCCATGGTGCTCAGTACTTGCTGGTTCGAGATGCCATTATGCAAAAAAAAAAAAAAAGTTTGTGGTTGAAAGAGCAAGGGATCATTTAAAGCAAAGCATGATTTTTACAGCTCCGTACAGAGTTCAAAGTTAGGGGAATCTGTGTGATTCCATTTAGTTTAGTCAAGCAAAATCAAGTTGAAGAAAACTTCCTAGTCCCGAACCTGCACACAAATGCAACCTGGCTGCTATATTTGTTGGTGAAATAAATGCTGAGAGGCAAACATGATGACTTCTTTTCAAAGGTTTCTGTGCTCAGTAACCTCTGAACCTGGCATTAAATATGTAATGCAAAAAATGAGGTACCCAGTACCTGAATTATATTTTTAGACAAATTGGCTACATTGCAGCCAGGGGCTCCATTAACACATGTGAGCAGCAAGATATGTCCATGCACATGTTTGCAGATATGAACAGGTAAGGACAAAAGGCAGAGGTTTGATATTACACTGTCAGCCTTTCTGTGAGAGACTACTTTTTTCTTCTGAATGCATTGAATTCTCGGCAACAAACAGAACACTGAGTAGATTTTATGTGGTTTGTACATGGTTGCCAAGTAAGTAGATCACACTTCAGTTTCTTATTCAAGTGAGTAGGCAAACCCGCAAGCATCATCTTACTGCTGTTCTAGATTAATGTAACAAACTTAACTTCAACTTCTTTTTTTTCAATTGTAAATGTAGTGAAGAGGTTACTGATAGAAATGTTGAGAGAGTAGTAAAGACAGAATCATCTGCTGTCTAGATTTTCTCAGAAAATAATGAATCACAGTAAATCTGAGCTATTTAATCAAGCAGCAGTAATACTCTCCCTGATGATTATGACACTGCTGGAAAACTCACATCATTGCCCACATTAATTCTGGTTATTTTCTCTTTTAGCATTAAAATAAGAAGCCAAAAAATAATTTAATTTTTGTAGCTTCTCTCAGTGGTCTATAAAGTAAGAGTAGAAGAAAACCGATGATCTGACTTTCTGTTTGGTACATCAAAAAAGTTAAGACAAATGAATAGGAAAGGATGAAACAGAAAAACAACTCCCCCTCTAAAATCAAACAAACGGAGAGAAAAGCAACAAGAAAAACAAAACATGTTAAGGTAGGGCCAGGCAGCCTCCTCTGATCCATAGAACTTTTGTTTTTCTTTTATAGGTTAGTTTTAAAACTCATTTGGTGTTTGCTATGTACATGGGTCAGTGTGTGTGAGTATGCTAGTGAAATATGAAAAGGTCTGATGAACAAGCAATTTTGAAGCCATAACTACTGACCTCTTTTCTATTTGCTTTGGCTGTTGGAGCTGTGGTGGATGTGTCCCATTTTTGGTCTTCACACCTTTATTATGTTTGGGTTGCATGTCAGAAATATTCCAGATGCAGTGGATGGGGACTTCCTCTTGGCCCAAGGAAGAATGTCCTATGGATTTCCCCTCTGCTGATCAGGGGACTTTACCTACCATTACAAGGGCTTAACTTTGTGATGCTGGTGTTGATGCCTGCGCTTGGGCTGTGAGCCCAAGTCTTCTGAGCCTTCTTGAGCAAAATTTTAACAAATAAAAGAAAATATTAAAGCTTTCAGACCTGATGGATGATAAAAATCTGATCTTTTATTTTAAACCTATAAAAACTAACCTTTTCCTAGCCACTGCCACTTGGAAGTCAAAGGTAACTAATGCTCAGCAAAATGTTTCCGCGATTTGGCCCTCCCTTAGACTCCAGGTGTGATCCCTGTGGTTCTGTGAAGGAGTCTGCTCTACCTATAGAGGAAAACCTGCCACTGGCAGCCCTGCTGTCTCTCCTCAGCACTTCAGGGCAAGAGTCTTACTGTAACACCTTTCAGCATGCAATTTGCTCACCAGCTCATGTTCACTGAAAAGCTTTGTAATTCGCCTTTAAAGTATTACTCATTAAAACTGCCTACAGAGAACATTTTGAAGCAGTGACCCCACCAAAGCTAGAATTCTGATGTGAAAATATGAGCTCAAAAATGGAGGGAAAAGAGTTCATTTTACAGTAACTCCCTGTATCTGATAGCTTGCTGTCTGGTTCGGATTGACACACCTCATCACTACAGAAGTGGGTGTCCCCAGCAAAGGCTGAGTATTGAGTATTCAGATTGTTTATAACTCTCTGCAGCCATACAAAGCAGCATAAGGCCTGACAACCCGAGCTGCGTGTTTTTTTCTGTAAAATATAACACAATAAGCGCAAACACTGCAAGTGCTGGAAGCAGAGGTTAGAATTGCAGAATGATTTAGGGATGTCACTGCCCACACTGTGCCTGCTGTGCTTGATGGGGACCTTCTCAGTAGGGACTGCTGCTAGTATCTGCATTTCACTTTCAAACGCACATTACGTGTTTTAAACATGTTCTTTTGCCCCTCATTATGCTCATCCTTGGCTGAAAAAGCTTGAAAAATGTTCAAAAAATGAGAGAAAAAAGGCATTACCCCTCTATATTTCCATCCTGTAGGCCTAACTGGCCTGACTGCCCTGCGTCTACTTCCCTCTGATGAAAGGTAGCAACATGTGTTAATTAAATACAACTCTTGAGTTTTTTTCCCACATTTTCCTGTTTCCTGCCTAGATCTCCTTCCATCTCCTGTTTTTATTTTCTTTTTCACTTCTGCCTATGATTATTTTTCCATCTCTTTCTCTTCATTACTACCTTTTTGTCCCTTCTTTGTAATCTTCTTTATTACTTCTCCATTACTACTTCATTTTACCTGCCCATCAGCTCTTTCACCACACTCTCTCCTTTCAGTCTCCCTTCCTATCAATCCTTTTTTTTCTCTCTGACTTTTTAAATGGCCCTGTCTCTTTCCCATTTTCTTATTTTCCCTTTCTGTTTTCACTAATGTGTTTTAGAAAACAGTATTTCACTCTCAACTTCTTCCTTTTTTCCTCTGTAGCAAACTAGGTTAAATTCCTGCTGTTTTTCTGGGAAAAAAACCCATCAAACAACAGTGAAAAGTTATAGGAAAGATGAAGAATGTAGAGATGACACATCAATGAAATATACTATGTTAGCTTACTGCTCAGATAGATATTGTCTAACACAGGTTTTTTACAAAAGCCATCTGTTATCATAAAAACAATTTTTGTGTTTATTTTTGAGCCAATCAGCAGCACTTTCTTAAAGGATCCCCCAAACACCTTATAATTCATACAGATATAACAATGGTGTTTTCTCTGGGGTGTTTCCTGCCTATTCAGTTAAAACTTAAGGATGAATTTGGAAGTGCCATTTGTGGTATACTGTTATCTAGAGTGGAAGTTTTTTCTAGGACAGTGATAACTCTTAAGTACACTTTATAGGAATTATGAACTAACTTAGCTATGATTTATAGCTATTTCCTTCCTAAATAGAGCTGTAAATTGTCTCTGTGACTGCTGCAAACTCCAGAATACAAGAGGAGGCATAGAATCACTACTGCCTCTCTGATATGCTCTTTCTTTGTCTTGTGCAATGCCAAGCTCTTTTGGCTCTGTGTCACTCTCCTCAATAACATTTCACAGATACTTGCCTTTTGAGCAGGGATGGGTAATCATCAAATTCTTTAACTCAGGGTAGCAGCAGCACTGCAAAAGCAACAAGCCATTTCCCTGCAATCTGCTTTCTTGAAAGATGTCTAGTTCACCTCAGGAATCAGAGAAGATAATGCAAGAAGCAGTAGTTCATACAGGATCTTGCCCCTCCGGGGCACTTCTAAGCCTGTCTCCTGTTACATGTCTTTTCTTTCCAGGTGATTTCTCCTGGTAGCACCATTTCATCTGGGTTTCACTGGGAGAGCATGCTAAATGTAATTGTGGAAATTCAATACCTTTGGAACACTACTCAAAACAGAGACCACCAAGGGCAGTTTTGTCTGCTTTAGTGGAGCTGGCTTGTAAAATCACAGCCATTTCCCAAAACAACTGTTAAACCCACAGACAGCAAATTCTGATCTGCACTACACTGCCTTGTTTAGTGGGGGCTGTGCTTGCCATGAAAAATACCACCACTGCCTTCTCCACTGGTTTAAGGACCGTAAGAATCAAACTCCGTGTGAGCATGCGCTGGGGCGGGGGGAGAAGAGGAACTGAGTTGCTGGCCCTCTGTTCCCAATCTGCATCTGTGTCCTCTGGGCCCACACTTGAAAACAGTTGACAGTTCTTGGGCAGCAGCGCCAGCAGCAAAAGCAGTTCAAAGTTGGGGAGAGACTGGAGACTAGGAATTTTTGAACTTGCCTGTTCACTTGTTGGTCACAAGTGATAACAACAGATCTTTAGGGTTTATTCAGCTCCAACTGAACTCCCAACTTTGACATTAACTTGAGTGAGATCAGAATTTAACATCACTTTATAAATAAGTAATAATTCAATTCCCTCCTCTTTCACCTCTTTACCACAACATGCATGTAATCACAGTACTGACAGACTGCATTTAAAAATGCAGTTGTAGTACAAATTGGTAGGCACTTGACTTTAGGAAATAGAAATTTTTCACTGAAATAATTTCAGAAGTATAAAACACAATAAAATTACTATCAGTTCTTCTATATGCTCTTGTTTAGGCAGGTTAGGAATGTCATATCATTGTGAAGTTTTCCACAGGAATTCATAGCACTAGATTTGAGAGCAGACTTGCTTTTGCAACTTGATAGACATTTGTCTTTTAATTTTTACCCTCTGACGTGTGTTAACAATGAATAAGTGAAATAGGAATATTTCCAATTAATTTTCTTTTAATCTACTTATCTTCAAAAAGTAAGTTCAGATCAAATATGCTACAGAGGCACAGCAAAATAATATAGCATTGCCAAGCATAACAAGCTGTCCTTCAAGGTATTTTTCTTTAGTGATTTTTCTGCAGCCAAGAATAAAATTAAAAGAATGGGAAGAAGGCAGAGAGGGGGAATTAGTACATTTGACTCAAATATAAGCAACCCACAAAATATGTTACTAATCAGGCAGATTCTCATCATCCTACTTATCATCTTGGGCCAGATTACATGTGGTTTCTCCCCAGATGTGCAGGATATAGAAGAAGCCATTGTAGGACTACACAAAACAGTCAGTCTTTGAGGACATACAAATGGGATGTAAGAACCATACCAGCAAAGACTGTAACTCTCAGCATGCTGCATTTCACACAGTGCACAATTAAATTTTGGTACTCACTGACACTGGATGCTACAGAGGCCAAATTGAATTCAGAGAGGGATTAGACAGTTTGGAGGAAATAGATCTATCACTGGTTATTACCTACAACAGCCAAGATAAATCTATTTCAAAAACTCCCTCAAATGCAGACACAATCTGGAAAGAAACTCCAGGAAGGAAACATATTATCTCGTCTTAAATTTTTCCCAAAGTACCATGAAACATCAGTGAGAGGACACAGGGCCAGATGGGCTATTGGTCAGAAATAGCTCTGTGTCTAAGTAGAAGAAATCAATTAGTCTTTTGTTTGTTTATTGTGTCCCTTTACTCACTGCCATTTCAGATTGCACTCTCTTCTTGCTCTGGTGTGGAAAAGGTTTTGCTATCAGTAAGAGGTTATCGGTTCTCTATCAGTTAGCTATCAAAGGTTATCATACATGTGCCAGAACCTTTGATGGAGGCAAGAGATCTTTACCAGGAGAACATCTGAGACCATAGTGATATCTGAAGGTTGGACTAATTTTTTTTTTTTTTTTAATTTTTAGATGCAGATGTCAGTGACTTTCTTTTAAAAATTCCTACATATTTTTTCCTACCCAATTTAAAGAAATAAATTCCCAACACAGAAAGGACTGAAAGCTTTTGCAGAAGCTCTTAAAAGTTTATGTTGTTCCCCATTATAACTGCTAATACTACATGATTGGCTTGTTAATATAGCTAACTCACCAGCAGCATTCACATTAATTTTCACCTTTTACTATGTAATGGTAGTGCTATTTATTAGCCAGACAGACCATTTTTAGTAATGTTATAGGAACAGAGTGTGCATTACACAACAGAACTAGGTTACACCTGCAGCTGACCATTTCTATATTTATGGCTGTCTGACATCTGTAATGAATGGCAAATGGAAAATATTTGTTTTTTTCTTTGGCTTAGTAATTATTTTTTTCATGTTTTAAAAATAAAAGTGAAGTGAAATACCTGGCATTAATTAGGGGTTTTAAATATCTTCAAGTCTCTTGCCAAGGTGCCCTGGAGAAACAGAACGGATCCTTAGGGCAGTGCACAGGAAAGAAATCGTTAGCCAACCTCAACCATCACTGGAAAACTTGACTGGAAAAGCACAGACTGCATTACAGTTCAATTTGTAATCACATCCAGCTCCTTTCACTTCAAGTCTCAAGTCCTTCATTGTATGGGTATAACTTTAAGAGGGCAAATTTACCATGTATTCCTAACAGAAGATCAAATGTTTTTCAAACTTTATGACAAACTGGTGGACTTCAGAGTCAAATGAAGTTAGGTAATTCATGCTATGATGTTTCATCTCACAGTTGTCATCTAGTTATTAACATGGAAAACTTATTTTTTTCCTCCCTCCCTAAATCATGCAACAGTTTCTGTCACCATAAAAAGAAATTCTTTGAAAAACAAATCAAATTCAGGCTGAAACTGATCATAGTACAAAATTCTTATGACTTAGAGATTTCAAAATTTCTGTTTAATTGTATTAGTATTTCTGTAGCTACTCATTGAAAGTCCTGACTGAAGAGATGCAATGATAAAGAATAGGATTAAAAAAAAAAATTCAGATACAATTGCCTGCAGCATACTCAAACATAAAGAAAATATATATGAAGATATAGTTTTTGGAGGATGCAATGGTCAGAGCCAAAATAGCCATTCAAAACAAAGCTGGAAACATGGACAGTAAGTAGTCTGAGAACAACAAACCTACTACACAGACCATGGTGTACTTCTGACTTGGAATCAGATATTTTGTTTTATCTTAAGGATCCTTGATGATCCTTGATTTTAAGGAAAAATTATATTGACTCAATTAGCATGAAATTATTTTTTTATATTTAGAAAAGGAGTTTCTACTGAAACTTGGCCTGTAGGCTCTCCTCTGGTCCTTGGAAGGGTAAAATCTCACTGTGAAAAAAGACATAGTGAACATGGCTTTCATGAGGAGAAGTACAAAGTCTTTCTTACAAAGAACTCTGTTCTTTCTGTGGCACTACCCTTGTTCAACTGCAGGTTTCAGCGAGGCCAGAAGGAAATTTCTCTGCTGTGCTCAGGAGAACCCAAACCACTTGAATGAAATGGAATTTCACAGCAGCTCTCCAGTATCAGCTTTTAAAACAAATCACAGCATCACTGAATCACAGAACATGCTGAGTTGGAAGGGACCCACAAGGATCCTGAGTCCAACTCCTAGCCCAGCACAGGATCATTCCCAGGAGTTCAAATGTCTATGTTCAGTTTCACTATTTGAAATGACCAGGATTTATTCTTCCTAGAGGCCAAATTAGGGTGTTTTACCATTCTCACATTCTTCTGCTATTCAGTAAAGAGCTTTGTAACCTACTGACAGGGCATATATCACTCTCTGTATAGATGCTGATAGTACAGAGTTGGTAGATGAACGCAACCATCGGAATCTTTCAATCACATGGTGATTCAGAAATATGTGAAATGAAAAAGAGCAGAATGAAATCTACCAACAAAACCAGATTAATTGCTCCTCAAAGTTAGAAAATATTGCTCTTTGAATTAATGAAAGACATTAACTGACAATGTCTTGTCTAGATTTTAATTTCAGCTGTTTATAATCTGCATTTTTAATTACTGGTTTAGTGTGCACCTTCATCTGAAGGATTTTATTGTCATTCAAATTCATGGGAAAAACATTACTTTCCATCAGTTTCCTTTTCAAAACATCACATATATGTTTCCTTTTCGTACGTCTGCAGCACGGTTGGGGATTTGATAGACAAGGTATTAGCAAGGCTAATCATAATTTAATGAATGGAAACTCTGCCTTCAGTTCCTTCTGACGAGGTTGGTAGTAGGGGTGGTTCTTTTGTTACCTCTTGTTGTTGTTGTTGAGGATATTCTTGTGGGTGCAATTAAACTGGTGCCAAATTACCTGAAATAATTTGTGGTTATTAAATAAACCAGTCTCTGATGTGGAAAGTGCATTGTTCCTTTGCATTCCAGAAGCTTGCATTTCTCTTTTTTTTTTTTCCCACCAGAGATTGTAGCAACTGATCTCTGACAATAATGCTTTGTGTATGTTGCCTCTTGGGTGGTGGAAGAAAAGACTAAGCCATGTCACAAAACTGCACATATGATCTACAGCTGGCATGTCACATTATAACTAAACAACCACAATCTCATGACTTACAAAAGCTCTTTAAGGAGACATCACTTGCAAGGTTAACTATAGTGGTGACAAAAGAGACAAGGTGCAAACTATCACCCTATTCCCCTGACATTAAATAGTGTAAAAGTACTGTGTTGGCTCAATCTTATTTTCCACTGGGTATATATTTATATTCAGTTTATTTCTAGGACTAGACTTCAAAATTTTCTAATAATTGCTATTTCATATTTTACTGTAACATGAACCCTTTGCAACTTCACTATCTTTGCGTTCAGGTGTTTGACCAACTGGTTTTTTTTGTAACATAGGGAGAGCTCATTTATCCAAAAACATTTGTTTTTATAAATGCAGAGCCCAACAGATAAATACTACTACCCTCTTCTCACAAAACCTGCCTTTCTTGGTTTTTCAGTGTACAAGGATTCTGTAACAGTACTCTTAAGTATTCTTCATTAGTTATGTGTGACAGTTGCTTATGGTTCCTACTGCTTGGTTTTTTGAGGTTATTTAACTATCAGATTTCTTATTCCTGAGTGTTTTACCCCTTCCAATGTATTCAACTGCAGGAATTCTATACTCACCAACTTACATTAGTTAGGGCAAACTGAGGTATGTCTACATTGGCCAGTCATCCTATATATCAGGGCTCGCATCTTCTCTCATTTGTATTGATCTGAGCTACAAGTAACTCAACCAATATCCAATGGCATGAAGTCAACACAAAACTGACATAAATGACACAAGAACCAAAAGCCTGTGTTATCCTGTGGTGTTTCTGGGGCAACTCTATTAGCATCAACTATTTGAATAGGGTTTACACTAGTGCAAAAGAGAATTTTAAAAAATGCCCCACTCTAACTCATTTGACTGCTTGACAAAATGAACTGGAAAATCCCAACTAGTCTGTCAGAGATTTTTTACATTTCCCATAGGAAGTATCCATTTTAACACAATCAATGCCTTTCCTAGACACTTGTCAATCTGTTTGACCAAACAGCATGTACACAGTCAGCAAATTAAGACATAGAAGAAGCTAATCAGGACCTCTCTAGGTACTTTTTTTCCACAAACAATGTACAATGCTTAATTTCCTACCAGGAAATTATGGCGTCTACTGAGATTTCAAGATCTGATTAGTTTCAGAGGCTCAGGTTTTTTAAAAACCTGCATTTTAAAGTGAAGGTATAAACATTACAGCCACACTACACCTGAAATCTGGAGAAACCTGGTTACAGCAGCCCCTTTGGGGAAGAATGGGACCCTTTAGATTTTTGCAGATAAGGTATGAATAACATTCTCATAAAGCTTAAAGATTGCCCAGATATACACATTTAAAATAATTATGGTAATTAAATAGAGTTGCAAGCAGCTATAGCTCCAGGCAACACCAGTTAAATGTAAAGAGAAAACATCTTCTGCATATGTTTGTGATTTATGTAATTACATGCTTCTACAAGCTACACACCATTCACTGGCAAACAGCCATATCTTCTTTCATTACAATTTAGCCACAGTAAGTAACATACTTCATCTGTTTGAAAAGCTCCACTTAATAATGCCACCGAGGATGTATATAACAACTCCGGGGAGTGAATGTGAAAAAATTAAATGTCATTTGGCTCTGCGTGTGTGTGTGTGTGTGTGTGTGTGTGTGTGTGTTAAAAATAGCTTTTCTGGGCCTGTTTCTGATGTACATCACGAATTACTCCATTTTAGACAACTAAATTACACCCTGTGTCAGTGAGAAATGAGTAAAACTCAAGGTGTATTTCATGTATGAGACTATGTGTTTGCTCTTGAGAATGACTGTTTTTCTCAGTGTAGCAATTTTTGAAAATTAATCTGTATTGGGCCATTCTGAGGCAAGTCCTAACCAAATCCAGAGAGATGAGAGCAAATTAAAATGTTACCTTAACAAAAATGGAGTCAAAATTCAAGAAGCTTCCCTAGTGCACAAGCTACCCTCTGCCAATAAAAGCACATACAAAGGATTTCCCTGATATTTTAGAGATCCAGCCTCTGGACTACCTTCACACACTCACTAGAAACTTTTAGTCAAGCTCCAATTAACATTTTAAAGGCATTACATAGGAAAATGGAAAGGAAAATGTATATTTCATTCATTCATTCATTCATTCATTCACATTTCATTAGACTTTCAGATTTTTTACCACTGACTACCAGAGTCCATGGGGTTACTCATCAAGTGTGTATTTATCCAGAATAAAGGGCATGAGACTCTTGTTCTTTTATATATATTATTTCTTCAGTTAAACTAGTTTCACAAGACACAACTGATTTTGCAGTCCTCTATAAAGCCTGGTTTATTTGTCACGTGAAAGGGATATGCCAATTACAAGACACTGTCTTACTACAACAGTAGGCATAAAAATGGGAGGAAATATGCTTGGTTACTAGAAAGGAAATGCTGTGCTTGAAAAATTGAATAAATATTAGATTCTGCTTCTGCAATTGCTTTTCAGTTTAGGAGCACAATTGTTTATTGAACTATTTCACATTTTAAGTCACATATAATTAAAGCTGCCATTACAGAAAATATTTTTAAGCATGCTCTGTAGACAGTGAAATAGTGCCTAAGTGCATAGTTAAGAGGGACACTATACTCTATATATTGTATTTGCTGTATATGTACTTTAGACTACAGTGTATCTGAGACCAAATTGAAAATACAGCTCTGCTGAGCTAGAAAATGTATGTCATAGGTATTTGTCCTTTACACAGATTCCTCATTCCAATGCCAATCCCCTATTACACTTAACATACTTTCTGGCTCTTCACTGCATCTGTAAAGGATTCCAGATTAAGATTTTTTGATTTTTTTTATTTCATTCTCTGCCCTCACCCAACTGCTGGAAGTGAGGAAACTTAATGCTTAGGCCATCGAAAGGCAAGAGTCCCTGCCCCTCTTGAAAGACAGCTCTCTGAAAACTCTGTTCTGTTCTCACTGCTAAGCTGCAAAATTTCTCTGTTAAGAGTCAGTCTGCCCTTTCTGCTCATGCAGTAATTAATTATTCTTTGAGTTCTTAAAATCTCAGTATATTTTAGTTAGGAATTTGACACATATTTATTTACTTATTTATTTATTTTAACTCTCTTCAACAGAGAATAACATGAAAAATTCCCCACAATAGTCCTGAGATTAAGATAGTTGCTTATGATGGGAAGAACAGAACCGCAGTCCTTGCTCCAAATCACCCTGACCTGAGAACTGCATCCAAATCTTGCATATACTGGGACCAGGCTCTTCTGGCAACTCATTAACATGGGTCAAAAAAAACCCAGATAAAAACAAACAAGCAAAACCTCCCAACACACACAAGGCAAATCCACCTTTAGTGGACATAATTTTTTCATAGATATTCCTATGTTGTGACTCCTGCATAGTTTCTCAAATCTGGATTGAGTGGGAGGAAAAAGATCCAATCCAAAGGCAGTGAATTTTTCCATTATTTCAGCCAGCAGCTGAATGCACAGGAGCCCAGAAGGCAAAGCAGAAAGAGATGCAATAACTCAGCTTCAGTGAGGACTCATTTTAGGAAGATGTGGAAAGCCGTGTTAAGGCAGCAGTGGAGGGCTGTGCTGTGGTTCATGGGCCACAGGCCATCTGCCAAGGCCAAAACTGGGCATACAACTGTTTGAAGTGCTCAGGATCAGCTGTAGGCATAGGAGCCATTGTTATAGTCTTGTCCCTGTCCCATGCTGGGAGTTTTTATGTTTCTAGACTAGAAAAAAATTAGACCACACCATTCTGGACATTTTTGATCAAAATAAAAAACTAGAAGCAAGATGACCCAAGGCTATAAAACATTTGGTAGCAAAAAATACTTTTTCCTCTTTGTGTTTGTGCAGTACAATGCAGCTGCAGTCTGTGACTGAGCTCTTCAGGCACTGTTACAATGAAAGAGTAATTGAGGTCACAACAAATTAATTGTAGTCAAGCCTGTTACATGTATACTTACAGTGTTTGTGCTCTTTACCTGCTAGTCCACAGAACATGACCCATTACTTAAAATTTCTGGCGCTGTGTAAGGACTCCAGCTCTTCCCTGTGGCACTGCAAGACACCACTCATGTTGGATGGACAGAAGGTATGAGACATACCCAGAAATTGTGGCAACAATATGCGGCACAGTCATGTTATGTCTGCTAATTGCCACCTTAAAACCTGTGGAGAAGGAAGAATTGAGGATGTGATTCCCAAAAATAGTATGAGAATTAGGAATTTAATAAGATTTAGGTATTTAACACTCTTAGCCAAGAATAAGGATAAAGCTTTGAGCCACCTTTCTCCAGATTTGTCAGAGAAGAGAAAGTGGTGCAGAAGCATGAAATCATGACAGGTCAAAGCCTCCATGAATATCCTGGCTGTTCCTAACAGGCATAGCCATCTGCATGTTCAACCTGAGGGGAAATGTCTGGATGAGGAGACTGAAGCCTGTGAGGTAAAGTACCATTCAGTGTGTCTCAAATGGCTTCCATCTGGCAGGTGTTGGCCAGCAAAGCCTCCCAAGTGACCTATTGTTTTCTTAGTTGAGACCACTCACTTCTGGATTTTGACTCCAGGAGAGAATAAAGGACTGGTAACCTTGAGGGCACATTGCCATGGTTTTGTCCCTGTTGCAGCAAGAGAAAGGCAGTACTTTATTTTTCCTTTTCTCATTGACTTTGGTCTGCTATACTTTTTTACTAAACCTCTGGGGATCTGAGTAATAAGGGACTTTTTGTAAATTAAGAAAGTAGATAAATAGAGGCTTTTAAAAAGGCATTTCCCCATCATTCTTTCTAAAGGAAAGCAGGTGTTTGGCTCAAAGGGACTTGTTCTCTTGATAGCGCAGTAGGAGAGTAAAACTGCATTGTCCCCTAAAGCAAAAATAAATAACTTCAGAAAACATGAGAACTGAGCCTTTGGTGAGGAGGTGAAATAGGTGTCCACCCTGTTGAACTAATTTATAACACCAAAGATGTCAAGTGACGTGCTGAATGAAGAAATGATTTGTGGCTGAGAAAAGCTTTGCAGAGATCCCAGAGGCTTGGCCAAAGGCAACTGCATCTTGACAGAAGTGATCAACTGACAAACTAAAGACTACTGTTAAGACTCTCAGCTGAGAAAAGGGGGAGAGTTGCATTTTCAAACTGTGGACCCAGTTATCCATAGCCTTTGCCAGATTGTGCAGCCAGGATGAAAGCATGCCAAGCATTTAGACTATTCACTGGGTGCCCTTTGGAAGGACACATAAATCTTAAGGAAAGGTTTCAGTACTTTAAATACATTAGAAACAAAATAGTATCGGCAGTCCAACTTTAGAAAGTGTGCAACAAATGGGCATCTAGCTCTTCAGGCACTTGGCACAAAGTGAAATTCTACAGAGGTTGTTTAAAACTTGTACCCAAATGCTTACTTAATTTCAAAGCTTCCTTCTTCTAAAACCCTGGTTTGCACGATCAGAGCTTGTAATTCTCATGGCAGTGTTAAGGCCATAACCAGTTTATACAATTTAAATCAAGCATAGCAGCTTACACATTCCAGTTTAGACCAGTGGTTACCACTTGCAGTGAGATTGTAACATTTGGGGCCAGATCCACAGAGCACACAATTAGGCAGCTACAGTGCTTTATGTCAGCAGTGGATCCGCCTGTTGGGTCAAGGCTGTGTGATGCTTTGTGTCATCCACATACCCTCCTGCAACTAGAAAAGCAAAGAAGTATTGCAACACAGCATAGAAAAATGTCCTGCAACTCAGTCGTGGGCAAAATATGGCAGTAGGGATATAAAATTGACAGTTGTGTGATGTGGTGATTCCTTATCTATTGCAAATAAATAAATAAATAAATAAACAAGTTAATACTGTGAAGTTAAGGATCTAACCATTCCAGTTTACAGGGCTACAATTCAGCCTACGGTAACATATTGCACACCAGAGGAATTTAGCCTTTGACCTGATTAGATGCCAGAATCATCCAGTTCCATTCTACGTGTGAAACTTCACACAGCTCTAATTACTGAAGCCCCAAAGAAAAAGGCCAGTGGTTCTACAGAGCTGGCAGGTATTAAAAAAAGCCAGAGGTATCTGCTCCTTATGTTACTCTCCGCCTCCCGAGAAACAATAATTCAGAAATCATATATACTTTCATGGGAAGACTTTCTAAAGGTGAAAGGGTGAGATTTGATGTCTAAATCCTATCTGTGACTATGAAAATCCCCCCTTTGTCTGGAGTTAACAAAACACTTGAGAACCTAATGAAACACAGATTTTAATTATGATATTTGGGAAATTACTCACAAAGGTCTTGTTATTGCTGTTGAGAGCAGCTCATTTTCTAATGATGTTGAACACTTGCACACAAAAAAAGGTAATAATATGAATGCTAGTACAGAAATGAAAGAAAAGCTAGGAGTTAAATGTACTGAAGTCAAGAAACACCAAGAAATCTCCCTACAGAAAGGCTGAATTTCTCATACCATTATATTGGTACTACACAACTAGAGAATTGTATTTTAGAGCATGAAATGAGTGATCTGAGCAATCTCAGGTGCCATCTTGGGCTCAATAACATACTAGAAGCTAGGAATAAGTAGTAAGGTTTAAGTAAAGACTGCTCTAGATAAAAGGAAAACAGAATAAAATATACCTGAGGTGTGTCAAAGGTATGCCAAAGGTATGCTCCACACTACTGTATGAAAAAAGAAATTATCTGGCTTTCAGAAAATTATTGGCTATGTTTCCAAAATAGAAAAAATAATACTGAATATTAGTAGCAGCATTTAATACTTTCATTAATGATTTTGGAAGCAATCAATAGAAATGCTCAATTCAAAGTTAGTGATTACATCATGAAGTCGGGCAGTTCTACCCATGCCAAGGAAGGCAGGTATCATTCACAGGAATGATCTTGAGAGAATTCAGCTGCATGGACAGCAATATATCAGCAAGAGTAAAACAGAATATCCCTTACAAACTCAGAGACTTAGTGATTTATGCAACAAAGAAGGAAGATGAGCATGGTATTATTATTATTATTGGAGTCAGCACTTAAAAAAGGCAAAATGCAACTTCACAAAGCTTCAGGCAAAGTAGAAAAGGGAATTATGAAACTATTGCACCATGCTCTAGTACAGATGCACCTTAGGCCTTGCATATAAATTCTCATCACTGACATTCAAGAAAGGTAAAAGACTCGCAAACATACAGTCTATTCAGATGATAAGAGGAATGGGTAGTCTCTCTTATGAGAGAAAATTTAGACAACTTGGCTTATTAACTTTACAAAACGTAGGCCAAGTGTGCATATGTTCAATTATTTTATCTGTGCTAGGTAGCACAGGCAGCAAAGAGTTCAGCACAGCCACCAGTGCGATTGAAAACTGTCACAGCAGCGTGATTCTGGCACAGCTTTCTAGTAGGATACATTAGATTTATAAAAATTACAGTGATGTGGTTGTCTACCACAGCAAGGGAGTTGAGTCTGTGAGCCCAAACTCTCACTTTTGTTAGAGTTTGCTGATAATCAGATTCTCAAACCACACACAGTGCTGTGGTCTACAATCAGCAGCTCTGACTGTGAGCATCACCACAGCTACCTGACATGCCAGGACAGATGCTGCAGAAGTCCAGGAATGGAGCAGATCTCTGCTATAACTTAATACACAATGGCCCACAGTATCTAATGCCAGGCCCCCAGCTGTATGTGTTAATATAAATTGAATACATATAGTTGTCATGGTCTTAGGATGCAGTGAAGACTTATGTAAAACTGTTTCCTTCACTGATTTTGATAAATTTTTCTTCCTTGCTTTCCTTCTGTATCATTTTAGCAAGATCTTTTAATTCCACCTTTTAATCACAGTATCAGTAGCACCAGTTTTTCTTTCTTTCAATTTCATGATGGAGGTCATAATTTTCCTCTGACATAAGAGATTAGAAATAACAAAGGAATGCTAGGAATTACTAGCATTACATATATTGATATGTAAAAAAAGTTGCAATTATATTATTTTAAAAGTATTCACCTAACTAAACTGTTGCTTCATGGCCTACAGAGAACAAACCTATAAATTCTAGCTCTATTTTTCCCAGTCTACACTAACAGGGATACAAACTTATTGAGGAAAATAACAAAGTGCAGTGCCATGACCTTCATTACAAACAGAGCAGCCTGAATACTTTTGTTCTCTTCATTTTTTCCAGAACCCAAAAAGCCCTGCTGAAAGGAGCTGATGCATTGTGCTGCCTGTGCTTTTCACAGAACTTCCTAGCAGTGATCAATGGGGGAAAAATTTGTTCAGGGTTGGCTTGATTCAAAGTATGAACCAGAGGTCCTGCTAAACTGGAGGCACAAATCTTGATGCAGTTATGCTCTTTAGCCATTGGTTACATATGAACCCACAGAATTAGCATGATGCAAAGCTAATGAAGTTTAGCTTAGTTATGTTTTCAAAACTGTCTCAGCCTTTGAAATGTCACTGTTTTATTCAAAGAGAGTATTAAGAAAAATTACTATTCTTTATACTGTTTCAAATGCACTGGAAAGCTGCTTCAAAGCATCAAAACTCTGCCTCAAGCCCCCGGCTCTTATTTATATCCCACAGAACTGTCCTAAGGTCCTTGGAAAATACTTAGATTTTCTATGATAATGAATGAGCAATGAAATAAGACACTTATTCCCAGTGATATTGCTTGCCACTTATAAGTGTGGCATTATTACTTTCACAGGTTACATAGCCTTTGTAGAGAAGTTTCATTTAATCTCCTAAGAATGACAACTAAGGATAGAAAACCATCAACAGAGATGCGAGATTATTTGGAGGATATTTTAAAATTAGCTTTCTGATAATTATCATATGATGCAACGTTAAACATAGGTTTCCCAAAGACATCTGGGTCATTTGAATTCACCAGTGAACATAAAAATCATAAACACTGCATCTGCTTTATGATGATTTAGTAAGTTGCTGCCTACATCTTCTGAATTAAATAAGACAGCATACGGGGTAAAACAAAACCAAGCTGAGTTACAAGCAGTGAACAAGTCAAGGTAAAGCTTCTAGTAAATGTGTAGAATTTTCTACCCTTTATCCAATTAAGAAAATTTTACATTTTTTCCATGAACTTCAAAGAAGAGGCCAGGTGGGAAAAGTACTATATACACATAATTACCAATCCAAAACTCAGAACTCTTCAGGAGATATGGAATATCCTGCATATCCATTCACATATTCTGAACACAAAAACTCAGCCATGACTGATTATTCTGAAGAATCCCACTTTTTTTTTCCACTTATTTTTTCACAAGTTGGACCAATTGCAGTCACTAAAGCTGAGAAGAGTAGATAAAAAAGTACTGTGATATAGGGCTTACACTAACTTCAGTGTATCTTCTCTTCAATTTTCTCCACTGATAATGTGTTCCAGAAACAGAAATACAAGTTGTCAAACTATGAAAAAAGTCAACAAACAGTTTGCAATGTTGTTTGTCATATTTATTGGATTTTTTTCAGTTTTTCAGTTTACAGTGGTTCCTTAAAAGATTTTATCAATGGACATGGGAAAGGCTTTAATTCTGTCTTTAAGTCCTTTTTAGTTTTAAGATGGATAAAAAAGGGATCATCACCTCAATCTACCTAGATAAGCTGTACTTTTTTTTTTCTCCCAGATCACTGGATTTATTTCTGCCTGTAACTCAAACATGGAATTTTAATGGGAAGATCTTAAGACCTGTCAGGGCAACTAGGCAAGTAGCACATTGCTCAGCATCTTCATGTCCTACAGGCTTAAACAGAATTATACATCTGGGATTTGATTATCCTTCTTTTTTTGGGTGCCAAAACTGCCATGAGTAATTGGTTAAAAAAAAAAAATTATTGAGAGCTGTACAATTTTTTTTCTGGCAGAACCATAAAGAAAGAATAATTTCCAATTAAATATTGGAACACCCATATGTAGTGATTTTTTAAAAGATGGGAAATCCGTTTCACCACAAAAATTGTTTCTTCTGCAAATGACACCACTTGTTACTTATTTCTACTTCAGTGGAAATTCTTGTGAAAAGTGGCCAGATATAGACTTTTATGTATAAACAGTGTGTTGTCTTCTGAATTTAAGGGGAAATACCCTCTTCAGAAAAACACACTGATTTTTGTGGGTCTTTTAATTTTCCTTAGGTGTCCCATCAAAAAACTCCATTGTAATGTAATAACCAGCCAGGGTTTTCATAAGCTTCCACTATAAGATAAAAAAATTGTAATTCAAGCAAGCATAGTGTTAGAACTAACGTCTTTATTTATAAAAGGGTAAAAGGAGATGAGAATCTCCACGCATCCTGGTAATGTGTCACATAGGCCAAATGATCTTGCCTCCATCAAATACCCTACTCAATCCTTGTCTATTAGTTGGTTATCAGTATTTAGAAAATGGAGGATATTTTTACTGGGATTCTTTTTTTGGAAAAAGTTAAACAGCTGGCAGCCTTTTAAAGTTTTAATTTTGATTTAATGCTGTCTTGTGTCTGACTTATGACAGAATGTCAAAGAAATGTGCTTGAGAAACCCATTCTGACAATATCAAGACATTGCATCTAACTTTACAATACACTAATGGCTTGCAGACAACTTCTCCTTCTTTGTTTATTATGCAAGGAAGTGGCTGTCTTCTCATGGGACACTAGCCCATCTGTTAGACAGCCAGAAAGATCAGCAACAGAGCTGTTTTGTTAGATTAAAAATGGCAAGATCTTATTTTCTAATATTGTTTCCTATGTCTTATAACAATGATTGACAACACTTCACCAAATTGGGTCAAAATTATGCCACCAAGTTAAAAATATACAAGGCATAACTACCAAATTTAAAAACACAAGACAATCAATTTCGAAAACTAGTAAGTCTACTGCAAAACTGTGCATTTGCAAACTCTGCACAGCAATATGGAGAGCTAAACTGAAGGAAATAATTCATTTATCAGTTAAGAGATATTTATAAAGCACAGCTGGACAAGACTTTAAACAGAGGCTCACCCATAGCTAAAAGTCTGGAAAGAGAAGTCTTTTGCCAGCAAGTGGGATTTGAAAAGATTAAATTTCTTAACATGAGAGCAGAGCTGCACTCTGTGAAACATCACTGTCTCAAAAGAAATTATCTCCTCCATTTTCAAGAGGAGCCTGTGATGAGGAAAGCAGGGATGACTGGACTACATAGACTTGATTTTTCTTTTGTGAGATTGTAAAAGCTATTCTCTGTAACTCATCACTTGTAAAATGGGAGCACTGATACTGTTTTTAACAGAGAAATTTGGGGAACTCTATTAAAAATCTAGAGGTGTCAAGATACCAGAAGGGATCATACAAATATTTGAAAAGTATCTATCGCAAATGTCCTTAAGATTACAGCACAATAAGAAACCAAATGATGATGTGAGATCAACTGTGTACAGATCTATACTGAAAAGCGTCTGAATACCTGCTTGTTGATTCTTATCCAGAATTGTGTTTTATCTTGTACTCAAATGCTTTTCTTAATAGTTATGCTTTTCTGTATAAGTTCACACTTACCAAAGGAGTCCTGGAAGTTTTATCAAGAACAATTTGATATATATTTAACATAACATAACTCTCCATTTAACATTTTTAGAGGAGCATGGATGTGGGCAAGGGTACTTCTGCTGAAAACTTTCATAACTGTTCCAGGCTTCAATAATGTGAGCACTTAGAAGCTTGTGGGAAAGCAGGGTAAGATGAATACATTCCATTACACAACAAAATCAGTCCAGGAAAGATCCATATCTGAAATCTGATCTGATCCCCCTACAACATTAAGTCTGAATGATAGTAATTGCTCAAGAAGAAGTTAGCACTTACTGGAAGAAGCCAAATCTAATGTGCATTGGCCAAGCTGGAGGCAATCTCTCATGGCATTCACATATAGAATATGGGAATTTCAGACAGTGAAGCTTAAGGAACCAATTTATGAAGAAAGAACAAAGATAAAAATATGTTCTGCAGGGCTTTGAAAGCAAAACTGGAGAAAATGGCAAGAATATAAATCCAGGACCAGCAAGGAGGTGGGCTGGGTGCACTCATTGGTTGTGGGGCTATAATCATATATAAGCTGTGATGTGATGGTCTACAAACTTTGGAATTCCATCTGAAAAACTAAAACCAAAACCACATGCAGTCAGCACCTGACAGGAACTGGAGGATGAAAAGAATAAGAACTTTCCCAATCCCTCCTCTTTCACTACAGACCCTGTATTCCTGCTTTCCTGTTTTCAGCTACAGTGCAAATCCCTGACTCTTTCACTTGGGGAAATTCCCAAAACACGGACCGCAACATCCCTCGAGTGCAATGAAGAGGAAGACAAACAAACAGAAGGCATGTGATGAAGGTACAGCTCCATGAGAAATGCAGATGAGCCAAAGTTTAACTGAGAAAGATCACGGTGCTTCACTAGACAAGGTCACTTGAGTTGGTGCTTTCCATAAACATGTGCCAAAATTTGGTTCAAATCATTATGCAGAAACATTTGACAATGCAGAGGTGTTCTGCAGTCACTACACCAAGCAGTAGGGGCCATTAGAAACCTGGAACTGTAGCAACAGACGTGGAAGACAGAGTGAAAAACGGGAACTGAAAGCACCCAGTTTGGTAATAGATACTCCCTTGGATCATGAAGATTTCCCCAGAATAAACAGAAAGGCTATCCAAGTGCTCTACTAAATCCAGGGCCTTACCCAGAGCCTTCAAGCCCTGGAAGGTCTCTGCTCAGAGGTTATCTTGGTGTTACCCAAGGGCTTTCATTGACACATGATAAATTTGTATTGAGTCCCCTTTACCATGTTTCCTTTTTCAATGACACATTCTGGGTTTGCATGATAGAGTAACAGGGCATTTCTGCAAATCCCTTCCTGATGGAGCAAGAGTACATAAACATCTCCCTTAGTACACAGGTTTCAGGCCATGCAGAACAGCCATCACCCTTTAGTTGCCCTGAGAAACTCTGAGGGCACAGCTGATGGAGTCACAGACTGCTCATGACATAAATAGAGAAAAGAAATCCATTTTGTAACTGCCACAGAGACTGCCTATCAGCTGTCCACATTTGCATCTCATGTCATCCCAAAGATTCCTGAAAATCAGATTGATACTTCATTCTTTTCTTTTTTTTTACTATGCAAAAGGTAAGCTGATTTGAGCAGCCCCAACGTGTCTTGTTAACCAACTCTGTATTTTTGGTGTTAGCCGAGGTTTAACATTGTTCCTGAAAGCATGTACCAGAACAGACAGTAGTTGTTTTAGTATATTAGTACTTTTGGAATCAAGGCTTTGCCATCTCTTTCATCAGAAAACCTATTCTAAGGAATGCTGCTCTTATCTAGCAGATGTTTTGCTAAAGAATTTGCTTTGTCCTTTGCAAAATATGGCTCAGAGCCCACATACGCTCCACAGTAGGGATAAGAGTGTTGTTTTTAAAGTAATGAGTGGAAGTCTCTTTCCCCTCAGAAAGCTCTTTAGGAATCTTTGACTGTGAAGAAATAAGCATTTCTTGATGAGGATCTGGAATGTTATTTGTAAATAGTTCACATTTGTATGAAATTTTTACTACACTAATTACTTTTTCCTTAACTGAAAAAGCAAAAACATATGAAAGTATTATTAAAAAATTAACTGTGTAAATAGTTTACAAAAAATAGCTTTTTTAAACAGATTTAATCCCTTTCTCTGCTCAGAAATTATCTACAGTCAGTCTTTTGTTATTAATTCCTTTGGTACTCCTCTTTGTTAGTCAGAAGTTTTGTGCAAACAAATTTCTCCCTACTCATTGCACACCAAATGCTGACTGTAAGTGTTCTCTTTAGCATTTTAGTATGTTCACCACTTGATAGGTTCAAGCTGTGCAATTGGGTGTCTAAGTCACATGGCATTGTTTATGTTCTCAGAATCCTTTTGCCCCTAATGATTTTCATATGGTTGAGACATAAATTTTGTCTTATGATTAAATGGAACTTGGCTCAGAGGAGCTAAAGTTAATTTTTCAGGAGCATTTTGTACAAACAAAACTTCACTGACATAAACACATTAAAAAGGGATGTGAGCACAGCCAGAGCAAAAAAAAAAAATCTATTTAGAAGATGCTAAAGTGCTAGAATATTTTTAGTCCTAACAGGCCCAATAGCCTTTTTTGTCCTCATCAGTCCCTAAATATCATAGGTAGAAAACTTCCTTGATTCAGTATGAGCTCATAAGTAATATGTGTGTTTTACATAATGTGAGCCTTCAAATAGAGCGATTTTACTAAAAACATGAAGAAGAATATATAATTTCACACCACTGTTAGTGCCTAAATATTTCCAGGGCCAGCTGTCTGTCTGCCAACTCTACACAATAAATAATTTTTTATTTCCACTCTCCTAGGAAAGCAGCTTTCTTTAAAACAAACCTTCACAATACATGTTGTTTGCAACCATTTCAAGGCCTGCTACACTAATGGAAAAGAATGTGCTAAATGTAGCATTATCATGCAGGTCAGGCAGGGCAACCCGGTACACATTTTCCCACAATCTCTGCTCATTAACATCTAGTTCCCCCATTGTGCAGATTTTTGGCTCTGTTCCATCAGAGCAGGGAAGAAAAATGTTTACAATATGCAAACTTAGAGGGACAAAAAAAAAAGGGAGGGCTTTGAAATATCAGTCCTTTGGGATGAAAAGTTTCAAAGGGGAAGGTAAGTCAAAGGTTACTAATGGGATGTCTGCAACACCTGCTTTCAGTGGAGGTTTCATAAACAAGCTTTACTTCTCAAGAACAGCTTGGCCTAGACAAAAATACCGGCTAAAATATCTGTGGCTAGCTTGAGCAGCCTGGTACCTATGAACAGAAAGGTCAGGTTTGTTACGTCCTAGCATGGCCTCTCACCCTGCTTTTATTGATAAAATGAGATTGCCTTGGTGGCCAAAATTGCTTTTCACATCTTAAAGCGGAAGGCACTAGCAACGTGGCATGCTCAGCCTCTGCAGGCAAGGAGGAAGAGGAAGGTGGTACTCAGCCTCACCTCTGTACAAAGCCCTGCTCTCTGAAGAAGAGCAGAACTGCTGCACATGGGAGCGAATTTCTCAAACTTCAGAAGTTTCCCAGCTCAGCTAAATGTTTCTCATGAGGCACTCTCGGTAACCGCGAGCAAGTTTCATAACTGTCATAACAACTCTGAGACCTCCAGTACTAATTCTCCCCTGAAACAACTAAAGATAAATTCTAAGATTTTGACATTGAGAAACAGGCAAGAGAGGTGAAATCCTACAAATTATTCACCAGATCACCACCGAACCTTAACACTTAGCCTTTAGAAACATCTTTTACTGAAAGAACATTCCTGAAATTGAAAAGCAATACCTAACTCACACAGGCAGTGACCCAGGAATAGGCTTGTGTAAAATGCTTGTCATACAGCAGAGAGATTCTCTAGCAAAATTGGCATCCATGACCCCAGAGACAACTTCAGGGCTCTCCCTGAGACATCATCCTTGTTGTCCAGAAAAGAAGTGTGGGAGTTTCTACAAAAGCTCAAAAAATTTCCATTTTAATACAGAAGGAAAGAGAAAGCAGTGTGATAGATAAGGCCACAAACTGGCACTTGGGTCTGAGTATACACAAAAACTATACCCCTAAAACTTTCTATTTTTTTTTTGTAACAGAGCTAATTAAGATTACATGAAGTTGGTATTGAAACAGCAAAAAGGATGACATTTCCCCTACAGTAAAATATTGTCAAATGTTATCTTCTCTCCTGTTATTACCATATATAAATTCTGATCCATAGCAACCAACACAACTACTTCAGCAGAAACTGTGTTATTAACCATTACCAAATCAAGTTCATTTTAGCACTTGGTATTTATCACCAATGGTGAAAAGTAAAAGGCCTGGGATGATGAATAAGGTGGTGGGCACTACAGTGGATATAGGCACAGATAGAATACTGGGAAGTTTTAGAGAAAATAGTTTCTAGGCTTTACTGTACTTTACATTTTGTGGAACGTGTGTTTGCCATTGGTTGATAGAAAATCAAATCTGTTGGGATCTGATTCCTTCAGTTCAATTTCATTTTTTAAACTGATAATCTGCATTTCTATTTCTCCAGAGAATTGCTAAAACCATTATTTGCCTCACACACCATGGCTGAGCAGCAGGGTCATACCCACTTGTAGAGGACACAGATGCAGCTTTTAAGAGAAATACCTAATGTATTTCTACACCTGCATTTATTCAGATAGAAATTTTTTTCCTCAGTAACCTTTTGTAAGCTATAGCTGTCCAAAAAAAGAGATCAAGTACACTAATCTGGATACATCTTTGTGGCGATGATGATTCAGTGCATTATTTCTCATCTGGGTTGTGTCTGGCCAGCTTGGAGCATAGGCAGAATACAGAATACCTCAGACATTTGTCTGAAGAATTTAATATCATCACTTAATATCAGTCATGAAGAATTTAATATCTTTAAAATGTCAGACAGTGGAAGCTTTTAATGCAGTTTAGATATGGGAGAAACCATTTGTTTCACATGAAAATATAGAGCAAAGTAAAGACAGAGAGTGCATTCAGCATGTCTTACAAATATAATCTAAGTTTGTTTAGAAATATACGAGAAGCTGAGAAATGTCTTCAATAAGCTGTTTTCATTTTTCTTTCTTGCAGATATGCAACTCTAGAACTTCATCTGGAGAGCTATAAGAGGGTTTAGATACATGTACACATATGACCCTGCTTCTTATTTCACAGAAGTTTTCCCTCCCATAAATTCACTGACCTTTCAATGCATTCACTGGAGCTATTGCCTTTTACACTGGACTGAGATCAGAATAGGGCCTTTTGTAAATGGTATGTCAAGAAACATGTTTAAGTCAAACGTAAGCCTTTAAAGTAAAGGTTCTGCTTTTGGTTTACATAATGATATGCTATGGAAAATAGCTTTCCTATTTTATATTCTTTCCGTTTTTCTCATACCACCCATGACTCTTCATGTACTACTTTAGATCTTTTCTTCTTGCTGTTCACAGTAGAAACCACATTTCACTTGTGCACTTAAAACAGCATATCAATGTGTTCAAACTTCCTGCTTTTTGACTGGAAAAGCATTCAGAATTTCTGATGGGACTTTCAGTTGGCCAGATGGCTGAACAGCTCACATTAACTTCTGTAGAGTGATAAGAGGAAATACGGAACAGCCATCACTGGATCCACCTGTGTCTGCTCAGCAGGACTCTCAGCATAAGAAATCATGATTTTTTAGCCCAAGTTGTTCCAGGGAATTCAGGTACCAATGTATGGGTGTTAAATCAGATGCCCACATCGCCAACTGATACCATTCCATTCACTGTGTAATAAACAGACGAATTCAAAAAAAGAGATGTTTGGTCGCCAGTTCAACTTCACAGGAGTGGAAGCACAAATAATTAGAGTCTCAGTGTGATGCTGGATATCTATCATTTGGGTCTTCTTCAAGCCTTCAGGATTTAATCTACCATGCATAACAGAAACGCTGACATATCACTAGTTTTGTGTACAACTGCTCAGAACTAAAAATTACTGCTTGATCAGTCAAGAGCATTCAGCATCTAAGCAATATTTATCTATATCAGTTCTTTCAGTAACCTGCTCCTCCAGGACTGGATTTTTGTATCAAGTCACTCTGTAAGGTTGGCCTCTGGAAAGGGGCTTAGCAGAGAAACACAAATATGTGGTAGTGGAAGCCCACCTCCCTTAGGGCAAAAATCTCAGCTAAAGCACCTTGGCAGCATATTAATAGCTATAAAAGACTCTTTCTTTGCTGACCACAAATATGCTGTGGTCAACAAGAGGTCTACTCACTGTTTTGTTAAAAACAGTGATGATTTATTTTCCTTCAGCCATGTGTGAAACTAGTCACCACATCGTGAATAATAATATCCTCTTAGTCTCAATGGAGCTCTTTTTATCCAGAAAGATCCACAAAGCATTTAACTAAATACTTGATATAGCAATCTACTGGCTGATCACTAAAATATAGCTGCATCTGGGATGGAACAGTGCAGCTATATAACAATGCACGGCAGCAGAAGGAGACAAAGAGTAGAAAAAATCCATTAAAAACCAAAGCAAGAACTGGACTAAAATATTACTGCCTCAATTAGGCATGAGTGTTTAGCGGAGCTAAAATTGTAATTTTGAAGAGTGCCCTGGAATCTCTATGCCTACAAGAAAACAGGAGTTTATACAGTTCCTTGAGAGGATGAACTCCAACTGCACAGTGCCCTCTACTGTGAAATGAAATCTGTAGAGGCTCAGAGGGGAGAAAATTGTGTATTAAGACACTTGGCCTGCTTAGTTTCTGCAGCACTGTCCTGAGGTGGTAAAATCTGAGGAGAACAAAATGCAAGTGGTAGAGGCTCAGCCTGGGCATGCACGATCAAGCTGGAGTAGTCAGCCGTATGCAGAATACCTTGGTATCTGCTAAGCCAGCTCCCCATAACTCTTTCCAAAAAGGCAAACGAGATGAGCAGAGGAAAATTTAATGATTAAGTGCCTTTCAAACCCCTGCTGTTCTAGTGGTTTTGATGTTGAGTTAGTGTTATCCATCTCAATATTTAGATGTTTTGATTCATCTCAACAATACAGGCAAAATTACAGAAATGTATTTTTTGTAACACCTTCGAGTTGCAAACAATGCCCATTTGGGTAGATCTTCCTATGTTAAAAAAACAAAACAAAACAAAACAACAACAACAAAAACCACCCCAAAACAAACAAAAAAACACCCAAAGCATCACTTTAGGGAAAAAAAATAATAAAAAAAAAACCTAACCAACACATTTTGTCCCTGATGCCACAACACATTCATGCTACAATTGTAGAAGTCCAGTTATATTTCTGATATTTAAAATAGCTCGTATTGCACTAGGGCATGTTATTTTGCTCTTCTAAAGCATTCTAATATGTTCTACTGAGTAAAGTATATAGCAACTTAGAACTCATGGGGTTTCCAGTACAGCACATGAAGAGACCCAGGAAGGTTTAAGTACAGGAAACATCTCAGATGACCAAAAGAAAGAAAAGTTATTTCAGTAGCAAAGGGCAGATCCTGTGACAAATCACACCTCTATTCAGGAGGCTCATTTGAGCCCTACAGTGGTTTCTTTCCTCTCACTCCTGTGGTAAACCCTGCCAGTAGGTTTTATTTCCCCTACCCCCAAAACACACACACACAGACACACATACAAACACACACACTCACACACACTCCACCTCAAGAGCTGGGAGATCTCAAGAGGTTTGCAGCCAGTGTAATGTTTTTCCTTACTGCCTTCTAGCAACCTGAAGGAAACAAACTCTTCAGGGAGTTTGCTTCATAAAAAAACTGCCTTTAGCTCCATCATAAGGCACATTTATTTAACCCTTTTATTCTCCAAAGTAAATATAAAACAAGTATGTGAACGCCCATTCATTCCAGAAGAGACATCCACATGAGCACAGACAGGACAAAGCTTTGGTGGAGAACACCAGTGCTTACTGTCCTTCAGAAAATATTCAGACTGGACAGTGGAGAGTGTGACATAAAAACCTGTAGAGAGCAAAAATAATTTTCTGAAGAAAACTCATGGAAAAGACCCAGAGTTCAAAAAACCAGAGACCCTCTGTTCAAAAAACCTCTCCTGACCAGATGGGGGACAAATTGCTTGCACGTAGCTCTGTGTGGTCCTTTGGTAGTTTTAAATAATGCCAGGCCGAGCAAACCACTTGTTGGCCATCGGTTGCCAGGAGACTCCTGAGCCACACTTTATATGCTGCTAACTAAAGGAGATGCATAAGTTGCAGTTCAGCCCTAAAATATAGCTTTGTACATATCCTTGGGTGTGCATCATGGGTTTCCAAGCAAATATCATCACTTTAAAATTGTTTATCAACAGAACTCAAGCTAAAAAAGTAAAATGAATCAAAGCAAGTTTAAAAAAAAAAAATCTGGAAAGTTGTAAGGAATAATATGGAAACACCCTTGTTTTCTGAGTTGCCAAGTTTTCCTGTGAGAGTCTGAAGAGAATTACAAGATTTATATACTCTGTAAACTTCAAGGAGTGGTCTTAGTGATGTAATCATATCTGGTGGCAGCAATTTTGCTGGAGATCGGATATACATCCATGGAGATGGTAAACAGTTTCAGTCCTGAAAGTCACCTGTTGCACTCCCTCTCCAATGCACATGCACACAGTTCTGCTGCTGTCTGTATGAAAAATGTTTAAAATCACTCTTCTCTATCCCCTCCACATTCTCCCCCTTTTTTTTTCTGACATATCTTTGGAAAGTCTTTGTGGTCTGGCAGGGAAATACAGAGCTGGGGTAGTGCAGAGAGAGAGGGAAATTTGTATATGCTCTGTATATAAATAATCCAAAAAGGTCAGATTTCAGCTTGCCTTACCTTGACAGGAACAATGTTTTGTATTTCCTGCTTTTTGAGAAATCAGACCTCCTTTAACATGCTCAACCAACATCACTTTTGAAATTCTAGATTGTACTTGAGTTTTATATGTAAAATTCCTGTCAGAAATATAAAATCACTTCTTTACTGTATTTGAAAAAAAAACCAAAAACACAGATAACCTCTTATGTTACTATCTGCTGACCAACTGATTTCCTTTAATTTTCTACTAGCAAGGAAAAAGAGAAGGCTGAAAAAAAACATAGATGATTTATACTTTAGAAAGGCTTTGAAATAAAGCAAACATTTGCTGTCTTCAATAATATTTTTTTCACTGCTGCTAGCATAGCCCAATAAGCACAATAGCAGTGGAGTTTTTGGATAAGTAAAGAGCCTTTTTTAACACAGAAGAGAAAAACAACTTGTTTACACTTTAGCAGCTGCTTAAAGATAACAAATGAAGCTTAAAAAGGCACACACTAACATCAACACAAGATGTTCCACAGGCTTTAAAAAACAAAAAAATCAGAGCTCCGTTAGCTTAGACACTGATATTAGATTAAAAAGAAAAACAGTGTTTTCCTCTTGCGTTTCTGGACACAGACATTGTTTGCTGAAGAATGTAAAACTCAATCCCCCAGGGAATGCCAGAGGCTTTTTGGCAGGCTCTCTGAAACTCAAGTTGACTCTTTTCTATAATAACTAACATCAGAAAGAAAAGGGGAAGAAAAAGGAAGAAAAGGAGGAGAAAGAGACATAATTACTTTCAATGTTTACATGGCTCTGGCTTCTTGAATCTGAAAAGTATCAGACTGCAAAGGCTGGACTTAATCTCACTTTAGGCAATTGACAGGTGGACTTCAACTACTTCTAATTATTCAGAGTTGGCAGTTAGTTAACTCTTTCTAGAACAGCAAGGGGAAAGAATACTCAAGTTTATAAGGAAGAAACTATGCTTTCTCATATGTGTACTTGTTCAAGCTCTGTGCCATCTAACAATATCAGTGTTGTGCTTAAAAAGACCAGTTAACCAGCCTAACACCAGGGTGGGCATGCATTTTACTGTGGACATCGCACCAAACACTGTTTAACAAATGTTCTCCACTCAAGATGAACAGATGGAAGAAAAATTACTCTAGGCATAAATTTTATGGATGCTTAGCAATAAGAGTGCTCAGGCTCAAGAGGATAGAGGTTGCTTTAAAACTCACTTGCTTGGGCATGCAAAACAAGGCTCTCTTCACCCTAGAGGAACAAGAGACTAGCAATGCTACTACCACATTTTTGGGGCATACATAGCCTTGTAGGTAATTTTTTAAATATCTTCTACTGAAGGAAATTCCATATCAGTGTTAAAGAAGATTAACAAATAAAAAAGGCTCTGATAGCTCTACCCTTCCCATACTTCTATTTCATGTTTAAAACTTTAAAAGTGTAATTAGTTTTCTCTGAGTCAGATATGATCCAGTGAATGGGAATTGATCTAAACTGTCCTGCTGTAATGACATTAGCAAAAAGTTTCGTTCACTTGTGATAACTTCCTGATAAATAGATGGGTTTACCATATAATATTAACAACTGATAATATGCATCAAGTCAAAACAAAGGTCTTAGAAACAGGCATGTAAGCGTGTTAGTTCACCTTATTTTGTATACATGCTTTACAATACTAATATCTGACTTTATTTGATTTCTTCAGGCTGTGGTCAAGTGATTCTTTTGACTCGCAATCGTGACCTAAAGCAGAGTTTTTGGGATTATATTTGAGAAGTTTAAAGCAACCCTAGCAAGGATGTTGTTCAGCAATATTGTCCAACTAGCTAGCCAATCACTAGCTAGATTATGCAGTAAGAATACCCACAGGACATAATTAAAGCAAAAAATACAACAGCTCTCCATGCACAGAATGAATATCTGAAGTGCTTCTCGGAGAATGTAAAAATTTTAAAAAATCAGAGCAATTTTTCAACAAAGGAGGTAAGAAACTGGTAAGAAACCTGCAATAGATAGTTTGCTGAAGGGCAGCTTAGAGAAACATTAAATCCAGCTGCAACAGAAGCTTTTTTTTTTTAAGACAGTGTGATTATTCTTCCAGAATGACCAATTCTTGAGACATTTTGCAAAAGAAAGATAAAAATGAAAAAAAAAATCCCCAAAACATCAAAAAAAAGTTGTTTGATTTGCATTTATTAGACTACTCTGAAGTATATAATTATATATTGCCCAGAATATATAATGATATAATCTATCATGATAATATATGAATAAAAAGAGAAACAAATATATTTTCTGAAAAGCCATACCAATCTTCCTTTTGAACTGTCATAGGGGTCCTAGTTGACAGTTTAGCATCATCTTCTAGCAAAGACAATACAGCATAGACAGGCAACTCAGATAGCAAGAGCACATTAGTAATCTATAGGAAGAAAGAAAAAAAATATTTCTCAGATTCTGAGATTACATGCCTATCAGTAAAGGTTACTGCACTGGGGATTCATATATTTATCAGTTAATCTGTCCTAAAGCCATGGAAGGTAATTAATGAAAAAGATAGCCAGGCATGGCTTCAGGCAGTAATTCTATATTACTCTAAATCTCTGCATGAACAAACCTGTGAACCAAAGAGGAAATGCATACTGTACAAGGACACTTGTGTTCTGAAATGTGATCCCCCGTGGAGTTTTCAGATGAAGCACTTTTCCAGTGATTAACTCAGTACATTTGAATTTCATTATTTAATGTTTTAGGTGACTGGTTATTTGTAGTGCACTGAGAGGAAAACAAGTTTTCCATGAATAAATCAAAGGCAGATAACAACTAAGCCATCTCAGGTCACTCAAATCCTCATTGTTCCTTGCTGAGCTAGTAGGACATTCAGTGTGTGCTCTTATGTTTTCGGGGGTTTTTTGTTATAATTATGCCATCTTTTTCTTACATTCTGGGGGCAAAAGATCCACGTTAAGATATATAGAATTTATTTTCCATACTGGTATATCCTGTCCCAGAGGGTTCATTAAGAATCAGCAGAGAGAGGCATTTGGGCTTATCAGAATTTTTCAACATGTTCTGAAAATGCCCTGGTTACACCAGCTTTTACAGCAGTACTGCAATCTTCTGCTCCAGAGCCCTGCATGCTGAGTGCAGCCAGGCAACTGAGCTCTCATCAATTTTATAAAAGATATGAGCCCTCAGATCTGCCTCACAGGTGAGGCAAGGAATATGGTTGGCACACACTTCTCCAGGACTCCGAGAGGGGCAAAGTGCTATTTATCTCTGTGCCAATCAATTACTAAGCAAGAGTCAACTATGATAATCTGAGGTGTTCATCAAATTAAAAGATCTCTGCAGGGAAACCCACTGGAAGTGTACATTTCTTTGCCAAGAAATGATTCTTCCTGCCATACTTCTGGGGAAACAAAATGCCAGTGACTGAATAATGAGACTGGAAATCCAGCAAAGAAATTCAGGTAACGGTTAGATTAAAAGAGCAAATTTCAGAGCTTTAAAATATCCCTTTACTGCACTGGAAGTCTCCCAGCTAAATTTACTGGGCCCTAGATTTGGTGGGATACAATCCATAAGAATGTCATTTTACTCTCTATCAGAATGTGGTACTTTTAAGTCTGTTTATATTCTTTCAGTTCAATAGTACTTTCATGGGCTGCCTTTCTCTCTTAGAGATCAAAGACAGAATTCAAACTGCACTGACAAACTCAATTCTGGATTACAGATGGATATGAAATGGTGTTTCTGTACCATGAATCTTTTTCAACTTTCGAGCAAAAACTTTTCCTCTTCTCTGTTGGGATGAAAACAGGGTCTTCAAAAGTTTTATGTAAAAGAGAAAAACTCAGGGGAGACCCATGCAGTCCAAGTTAAAAGCTTGGTGGTCAGTGCTCTCATCTGTCTGATTTGGGCTAAACACTTGACCAAGTTTCCCTCAGCCAAGGTAACATTGGTGAATAAAGGACTAATGAAATCTCTGTCAACAGAAATTGTGTCCTGGAGCAGAAAAGTTCTGGTAGAAGCCTAATCAAAATCAGCAAATTTATATAAAAATTTTAATGAAGGAAAAATTTAATCAGGCGAGTCCAGTTTTCATTCCCTTCACCAGAAGCAAAACAAACATTGACCACAGATGATGAGACACTTAAAACCAAAATAAAACCAAGATTATCCCATTCAAACCCAGAAAGGCATCAGCTACATGCATTTATGCCACTAGTTCTGACATTCTGATATGCAATAACCTTGGCTTCCTAAATTAATAGGTTAACAGGAAGCAATGGTTATATTTTCTAATATTATAAATATAGATTGTCTGATTTGGGGGGTGATTTTTTCAAAGCATTATCAACTTAGCTAAGGGTTTCCGAAGTTTGGCACTTAATACACTTCATGCACAAACAAACAAACAAACAAAAATCTGGTCTTCTAACCTTAGCTCCCCAGAAGATCAGGACTGGAGGAACACCTCTGCCCTACAGAAAGCCCTTACCTAAGTTTTGCCACCACTATATTAATGCAGCACAACAGAAATGCCTTTGTAGGATACTGGTACCCAAGCAAATGAAGGTGAGGCACCTCTAGATGACAAGGCCCTCAGAAGAGCCACATCTGTGTTTAATAAGGTGGTACACAGCGATGTGTTTATACTCTGCACTGCCAATATTATTTCAGGTGACTTGAGAAATAGCCCTATACAAGGGTGCACGCAAGCGATCCTGGCACCCGTGTGGAGCCAAGAGGAAGCGTATGCAGAGCAGCGTGTGGCAGAGCTGTGCCAAAGCCAGGAGTTCAGGAGGCCTTCCGAATGGAGGTTGCTCATTGTGTTAACAGTGGATTGGGAATGCTTGTTCCGTCTATGTTATATTGAGAGTTGACATCAGCCATGTCATGGTGACTTTCAATTGGTAAGAGATATATTTAGGGCATTGAAACCTTTGAGGAGCTCTGAAAGTTACATCTATTTCATTTTTTTAACATTAATTTAGACACCGTATGGGCAACAAGAGTTCTGTTTTTTTTTTAATTTAAAGTTATCATATGACACCAGGAATCTAAGCCCTCTCTGACTTATTCCAGACATGGAATCACTAAGCAGAACCTTTTTTAATGTGCAAGTGATGACCAATATCGGTCTGTATCAGTCAAACCCTAAACAAGACTCATAATAATTTAAATAGAAAGTTCATTAAAAGTACTGCTACAATTTTAATAAAGGTATTGTTTTTTAATAGAAAAAGTTAAATGCCAGAGTGTAACTATTGTGATGACTGTACAGTGTCCACATTATAAATGAAATACATGTGTTTTAGAACAAAAACTAGAACATGCTCCACATATTTCTTCAGTTGTTGCTTAACATATCTGGAATATATTAAAAAGTCATATTCAGTTATAAGTCAAACTCTGCACACATATCATGAAGTACACATTCTCTGTAAAGAGGACTAATGTGTTTTCAGGATCACTTTTTCAAAGGGACACAATCACAGTATGAGTGACACAGAACCCAGCACAGACACACCAAATTGCATGTTTAACTCCTACATTAGGTGAGAATTCCTCTCCTAAATTCAATTTTCTTGGCTGAGTTCTCATTCCAGACATTATCCTTAAGGAGTAAGGGTTGCTACCAGCACAGCTCGCATTTCCTATTCTGTTATGGCAGCTTTACTCAACCTGAGGTTGATGATGTAAAACTGGAATGACAAAATTTTTGTAAAATAATGACATTAGGACTCTCCCTTGTTCACAGGCAGTTCATTCATACCCTTCCAAGTCAATGACAGGGATTCCATTGATTTTAGCAGTGGCAAATTCCAATCCATATAGACCACAGATTTTGAGTCTATCTTTAGAATACATATATATTCTTGCAGTTAAATATTTCTCCATGAAACTTTGGAAAGCAGGCTGTATCAAACCACAGAAAAATATCTGTATCTAGGGAAATTTCTTCACTTAGATGCACAGAGAAACACAAAGACTGTAGGGATTTGCTTATTTGCATGTGGAGATGTTTGTCCTCAAATTCAAATCACAAACAACATCTAAAAGGCAGTGAGATACCAATGTCATCAATCATACCTTGTTTATCTTTAGTGCATCCTGGGAACACAGATCAGCAACATGTTCCCCTTTGGGCTTTATTCAGCTTTCTCTGAAAAACAATGAAAGATGCTCAGTGGTGAGCTGAATTTGGACATATGATTTCTGAGGTGTAGCTTAGAAGTTTTTTTCTTAAGTAATTTGTATTGCAATAAAATCTCACTCTCACTGTATATACATCCAAGCTAAGAACACCTTCAGTGTTCAGTCCTGGAAGACTCCTTATACTTGATCAGAATAATCCACCTACTCCCAAGGTAGATGCAGTAGAGAATAATTCTCTTCTTTATCAAGAAGAAAGACTAAAATTGCTACAGTTTTTGGAAGTCTGGCATAAATATTTATTCATTCCTTTCAACAGTTTTATTACTTCCTTGCTATTTAATAGCAAGATTCTTTAACAACGAGAGCAAATATTAAAATGCTTTTGTAATAACTGAAAACTTTAACATTAAGTTGGCAGAAACAATCCATTTTTAATAAGTCTGTCTTGGTAACCTTGTATTTTGACCCAAGGTGAAAGGTGAAGATTAAATCTCTTCCACCTTTCTGAATGCAGCTGCTGTGCACACAGACTTTAATTGATGTGAGACTTAGCTTTGTAACCCAAGACCATCTCCCGCCTGCAGCACTGAAAACGTGCGATTCAAGGCTCAGTTACTGCTGATAGTGGGTCCCTCTCAGCTGATGGTGTGGACAGGAGAATAAAGTCTTTGTCACTATCTATTCTCCATCAGGGTGACTTTTTTCTTCTTCATAACTGCAGTATTTAGGTCAGGCCTATAATTGTGGCCTCTCAGCAAGAAATTACAGAAAGTAAAGCAAACTGAAAAAGGAGACAAACAACCCATGGGTGAGCAAAGTTGTGATGCTGGAGCAGAGATGCATCTGACATCGTGTCTGAATAGGCAACGTGTCAGAATTTTTGCAGAGAGAGGGATTTGGAGAGACATAATTCTTTTTTCTTTCAATTCTCTTTTGCACCTGAGTACAAAGATATTCCAGATCTGAAACAATTTTAACTTTTTCTCCCCACGTACCTGTACATTAGGAGTGAAGTTGTTTTTCTTGCAATCATAGCAGCTTTAGTTAAGTCATTCTTTAGGCTATTTAACCATTGTCTCAACTGCTTGAACAATTAGTACTCTGACTTCTGGCCTAGAAATCAGGAAATCTCTCTGAAATCAGGAACCAAATCAAGACACAATAACAGGAACTGACAAAACAGGTAAGACTGCTTGCACCTTTTCTAAACTTAAACTGCATCTACTGACATGCAACAGTATCTAAAAGCATTGGGAGCTAACCAAAACCATTTAAAAACTCTAACTTAAATTCGAATAAACAAGAGAAGACTTGATGAACTGAGCTTTGCAGTCTTCTTAGAGACTTAAGATATTTCCCTGCATAAGGTCTAGTCACAAAGCAGCGTCTCTAACACATGGCAACCAAACACCATGCTGAGTTTAGATGGAGGACCAGTATGTCATATACACATTGGACTTACTACTTGAAAATGAAAAGAAATCGATTTTTTGATGTATACTGGCAATGATGAAAATTGTACAAAAATATTCCCACAATACCCCACTAACCTTTTATATATGGACTATAAACTTTATATGTATTATATATGCATGATATAAACAATCTGCACTGTTTGCACTTGAAAAAGAAAGAAGTTAAAAAAAAACCCCAAAACACAAAAAACCCCAACCAAAAACCCTAGAGCAGAACCTAAGAACAGCATGTGCTTCCAGTCTATTTTTCCAAGTCCTATCTTTCTGGCAGGTCTACTTATTCTAGAGAAACTTGGCTTCTATCACTTTGGGATTTTAATTCCAGCATTTGGCAAAATTTAGTTTTCTAATCACTGGCTGAGTTCAGAGGTCCAAATTACAAAAGTGAAGACTTTTCCCCACCACCTGCCAGGGCCAGGTGATGGTAGTGGGTCTGCTCTGGGCTTTCCAGCACATCTGACTGTATGTGTAATCAGATAGTCTCCTGTTTAAAGGCCAGTGCAATATAAACTATGCTTGAGCTAGGGGGACATTTCTAGTAAGTCCCAAACCACTCCAGTAATCCTCTCATACTCCAGACACTTTCACAGGAGGATCCCCAAGTGCTATGCGGTTTAGTGTAGGTAGTTCAGAGAGTGGATATTATCTTTTTTCTCTCCATTCTGAACAGAACATTTTAATGTGAAAATTACAGGTATTTTAAAATAAATCACTCTCAGATTATGCCTTATTATTTATTAGCATCTCTGAAGAGTAAAAATTAAAACTGAAATTCACACATCTGAGAGTTAAACTCATGAGACAAGAAAATGAAGATGCCTAAGGATGCTGAGCTTTTACTAAACACTGCTGGATTCAGTAACATTTTTAAGGGCTCCAGGAAATTAATTTGGTCATTCACTTCGCTAACACTTGCATCTTTTTTGAACGGTGGCAGGAGCCATGTCACTTGGGGACCTGAAGGACCTTGTAGAAAGTTCTGTGCAACAATGATGGAAAGTGTTTGTAAAGCATCATTCCTGTGCAGCTGGCAGGTATGTAACAGCACCAGCTTGCAGATACAGCTGGAGCCTGGCTTCTCCCTGCTGTCCGCTGCTAGTTAGATGATCATAATTATGACATCAAAGTTATCACTTCATGAGAAAATACAATTTGGATTTTCAAAGCCTGTGGCACTTTGTGCGCTATAATTGTCTCCACAGACATCTCAAAGCTAACTGCCAATCAATACATGATTTTAAGATGCCATAGACTTATTTTTTTTTTAAGGAAGAAAAATAAGCAGCTCTCAGAAGAGTTATCTAATATGAAAAGTAAATTGTATGAGCTGATTCCAAATGACTTGCTAATTAAGCACCAAGTCATCTGTTAATAGAAGTAATTTCAAAGGGTTCAAGAGACCTTGAATCATATTATTATTCACAACCCGAAATCTGCTATCCTGCTACGTTGTGCAATGGATAATGTACTGTAACTTGGTCTACAGAGGCCAGAGATGGGTGAAGTGGGAAACTTAGCATTACTAACTTAGTCCTAAATTATCTCCTGAGTCATTATTGCATCAGCTAGTATCTGAATAAAAGAAAGAGGGGGAAAAGATAAAAATACAATAACTAGAAACAGCTTCTATTTTAATACAAAACCTAATTCAGAAAATAGGCTGAGTATGCAGAGGCATTAATACATTCATTGTACTGAACTCAGGGTCAAAAGGCAGCCACTTAGAGAGAAAAATTGTGTACCTATAGGGTGTAGTACAGTCCATCTGTCAGAGCAGTTTAGCACTTAAAGCCACAGCCCACTATGATGCCGTGGCTCAAAGTACCTTTATTTGGATCAAAAACTCCTTTTCCTTTTTATTTTCCTAGAGATGTAATATGCTACAGGACAGGATTTAGTCCACAAAAGTCCTGTGTAATTGTGGGGAGTAAAATCAGGAAGAATCAACTCACTCCTTTCTCTCCCATTTCTTACACTAAGAGGTTCAGCCACTTGTTTACTCCACAGGGTATAATGTTTAGAGAGGAAAAAATTCTAAAGAAAAAAACAATTATCCATCATCTTTTTACAGCAAAAATATTGAATTAAATGGGGAGGTGAGAGTATTTTTACAGTTCTAATTGCACTAACTGCAGTAAACTGAGCCTTGCTTCAGTTTCTGTGGGCTTACTCAGTTCCATTTCTCATGATAAGTGGATCCAGCAAGGTCCAACATCAGTCTGTATATGCACACTATATGTTACCAAAGAGAAAAATCCGATATGACTTCCATATAACTTTCTTATTAACCCCCCCCTTTGTCTCTTCATTTGGCTAAGAACTTGTGAATTGTTTTGTATTGCAGATGATTTTGAGCAGTCCACATCACCTCTGAACACCAAAGGCTAAGGCTATACCAAAACACTAGCATAATAAGACAATGGTTTTGAAAAGCCTTGTGCTCTCCAGACTTCTGAGGCCCCTCTCTGATATGAGTTTCCTTAATTGCCTATACACCAGAAGGAAAAGCACTACTGGCCAGTGTACTCTTTACAGCTTATGACCCTCAAATTTCTCAGAACAGCAGACCGTACCACCTCCTAGTCATTTATGTTTCACACAGCTTTGCAGTCAGGCGTGTTTGGACTTTGCTGTTCATACATGGTACCTTTGCAACGGCAAGAACAAGACATATTGAGAAAACAGGTAGAGCTTCATCTACTCAGTTATTTCATTACACTGGCTGGTACAGTCAGGCTTACAGACCCTATAGAAGTAGATACCTCTCCGTTTAGGGTTGATCAATAAACAGGGTGATAAAGACATTTTGGACAGAGAATTCAAGCAAGGTGACATGAAGGCAAGTGTGGAAGAAAATGCCAAGGGGAAGGTTAATTATGCACCTCAGGGAGCTGTTATTGGGTTTGATAGGCTAGAAGTAGAATTTGAGGTCCTTCCAACTCATTAAACAATGTCTTCCAAGAAGGCCTAATTGAATAAGATTTGAGATTAGTATTGAAGGATCTTCTACTGGACCTTACTGCCTCACAGATCCTACAAGGGGTCAAAAGGACTCAAAGGAAGACAGCTGCAATCAAGAGCACTTACTAATGATCGGAATAGCACAAGTAGATCATGGGGCTTTCATGAGATTCACAGGTACTTAAATAAAAAAGTGATTCTTACTTTATTTTTGCAGATTCAAAATTACTTTTGAGGCAGATAGAAACAATCACATACCCTCTTTTCCCAGGAACAAACAATCATTGGTGAATAAAAAAGAGAGTAAATGTAAAGACCAGATGTTGTTTATAAATGTGGCTCTGTATGATTTAAAATCTCTCAGTATAACTTAATAAAAAGCAGTTTTCAGAATTTCTTAACCCTGAGATAAAACATGTGTGATACAAAATGTGGAAACTTCCCACCAATAAAGCATTAGTAAATTTCTTGTATATCAAATTAATTTAGCTACATAATTATTTGCCATGCAATAGAGTGTGAACTAAACTCTCTTTATTCATCTCATAGACCCAGTCCCCAAATTAATTTAAATGCTTGTCTCTCAGTGGGAGTTGTCTGTTTAAAGTAGTTTTGAGGGTCTGGGCTACGGCTCTCAGCTCTTCATTGACTTAAAAAATGTGGTGTGGCTGCTTTATGCAGAAAGGGACTTTGACCCAAAACAGCATCTTTGTAAGAGGATTAGAAAAATTCCATTCTTTTAATGACGGGCTAGATGTTTGCTCTCCTTTAGTTAATACTCTTTGTCTGTTATTCTTAATTATCAGCATAAATGCTTTAAACCAATGTTGTAAGTAATCTGTCATTTTATCCAAGTTTTTGTTGAATAGTTCTTTTGAAATGATCTGATTATTGATTTCTTTAAGAGACCATTCAGCTGAATTCCCATGGCTGCCCATATAACGCTCTTGGGGTTCAGCTAAGAGTTACGGTGGTGAGTTTTCCTTAGCAATAGCCCAGGCAAATCAGGAGCTTCACTGTATGGGAAAGATGTGCTTAGGACTGCCAGGAAATACTGGCACAAAACTTATTTTTAATAACATTAATGTTACCTAGCAATTTGTGCCACTTTTTTTTTTTTTGTTCCAAACACTAATATTTTCATAATGTCCTGATAAAGATGGAAATTTTTCCCCCAAAATCTTATATACCAATCCACTCCCCTGGATCCTAAGTAATTTAAAACTGGTATTGGATATTAGCATTTAACATAGCTCCTTAAAAAATCCTGGCTGAGGACTAAATTTCAGCCCTCTAATATAGTCCTATGTTACAGGATAGTGTGTGATAATAGGCCTTTTAAAACAGCCAAGATATATTTTGTAATTTAGAAAATTACTCTGAGGACCCATTTGTCAGTTTAATGAAAATCTGAAACTACAGGTTTGCATAATAGAATTAATTGTAATGGCTCTGCTGGAATGATTTCTTTTAGATGGGTTATTTGAAGGATTGAAAGAAAGATTTCACAGCTGAAAGAAAGAAAGGATTTATTCTAAGACCCATGTAAGCAAAACACGTTTAAATTTCATAATACAGTGCCTTTGACTCTGTGGGACTATTGTTTTCACATGTCTTGAGATGCAGGAGATATTTCTATTCACAAGTCTATTCAAGAATAATTTGAAAGAATTCAGTACCCTCCTAATGCAGGTGTTCATCACCCTCAGACAGCAAAGGAGTCGGTGCATTTACTTATTAAATTGTGACCTTACAGAGTTACAAAGAATTACACGGGGCTGTGCAACATCCCCGCCAAGATGAAGTTATAGAGTAAAGAGAAAACCTATTTCTAAGATGGAACAAATATTCAAGCCTTAAAAAGGTGAGATGGATGCAAAAAATTATAAAAAAGTATATAGCTCAGATTGATAACAAGGTCGTACAGGAAGCTGGAGGGAATCATCAGCCTCTCAATTCAAAACATCATTTCACAACAGGGGTGATGACCTTGTGGGAGAAAATAAGTCTTGATAATCCCATGTGTAAGTTTGCTGCTGAGGTCCTCAAACAACATCCTTATGGCAGCATTTTACACCCTTCTTTGCTCAATATTAACTTCAGAGCACATTGTGTGCGTGTATGGTGGAGGGGGATGTACAATACTTTGGGTTGGGGCTCCCCCTACCCATATGATCATTCCCCTTCAGTACTTCAAATAGAACGTCTTTTCCACCCCTCATTTAATTTCTTTCTCTGCAATTGGAATGATTTTGTCAGCCATTCAGTGGAGAACAAAAACATTTTCTATTCTAACAATTCCACTGCAGCAGCCATCCCAGCAAATCCCAGCACAAGGGCCATGTCAACATCAGGCTGCAGAAAGTGTTGTGAAGTAAATGTTATTATGAAGTAGGAAAACAGATGAGTTTGATTCCATATGGCTTCTGCTCTCACCAGCAACTTCTTGGCTGGTAAGCTGTGCCCGTGACTGGAGAGCAGCACTTAACAGGCAGGAACAAATTACATGGACACAGATGCAACAGCGCATCTGATGCACTGAGAAAAGGAGCAGGTGGGATGAAGGTCCCAAAGCTCTGACCAAAATTGCAACAAATAAACAGCAACAGTAGGTAGAGTGAGTGACATGTGTAAAGGGCGAGAGGCAGCACAGTTTGACATCTTTGCCATAAGGGCTAGCTGGGCCAAGTGACAGCTCATATCCTGGCCTCTCACAGCTGCAGTTACCATATTGTACCCATTCTTCCCCTAAAATACTGCTGAGTATTCAATATGCAAACACTGCCATTTGAATTCATGGCAAGAAGTACTTTGTAGGGCATGGTCTACCAAAGCATATTTAAACACATATTCTGTTACTGTTATGGGACTAATTCCCTACCCCTTAGTTTGAAACCTTTTCCATGTTACATAGATTTTGATTCAACTATACAAATATATTTTTCAGGATGTGCAATGTTGCTCTCTGTCCTGTTTTGATGAAAGTGCCAATGTGTAAAGTAAGGTGTTTACTTGCCTCCTGCTACTTAGGCTATAATTTTCTCTAGGAAAGACAAAAAAGAAAAAAAAAGATTAAAGCACATTTCTGAACAAGAAGTCTAAAGTGTTATTATGGTCATAGCCATAGCAACACTAGAACTATAAGAAATGTAGCCATCTCCACTGTATGATTTAAAATAAAAACATAATTATCATTGTCTTCTGGTAACTAGGTAGAAAATTATGCATTGCATTTGTGCCACTTGTAATTCTACACAATTTGTTCCAAATCTGTTATTTGACAAGTGGAGGAAAGCACAACCAGTGGCTGGTATGCAAGGGAGTGTCTTGGGAACTGCCATAAGGTAAATAGATGTTTGTGAATCCCTAACCCCAAAGGCCAAACTACAGAAGCTGAGCAGCGTTAAATACAGAGTACTTGCCAACCTGTGAGCCACCTGCAACTTCCTCTCTCTGAAGCAAACCTCAGCTGCATATAAAGTATATTTATGCCCAACCTGTTTTCCCAGAAGAGCACAAAATACTGATTTGAAGCAGTGTAACAATAAAGCGATGATAATAATAGAACATTTCCCTCCGTAGCACAGCTCCGCAGCTAGGGATTGCATTTTTGGTTCAGCTGCCTCCTATAGGAAAAAAAAGGTTGCCTCTTAGATTACAATTTACTCTGTATTACTTTGTTTATAACATTGCTCCACCCTCCATGCCACCCAGAGTGAAAGAGAGTTCATGACACTTTTGATGTGTATTTTACAAAGAGCGCATTTTAAATAAGCCAGGGAGGTTAACTCAAGATCCTTTAATCCCAGCATATATCTTTGTTAAGGAAACATAGACCAAACCATTGAAAACCCCAGCCAGAAAGTAGGTTTGAGTAAATCCCTCACACTGGGAAAAAAAAAAAAAAAAGCCCTCTCAGACCAAATTCAGCAATGTACATTCAGATTCCTTCTGCAAAGGAAAACTCAGTGGTGGTCAAGGGGAGAGTGCCCCTGCCAATAGGGGCTGTGGCTCTTCTCTCCTGGCAGTAGCCCCGTGTAGCAGAAAAGGCTGCCATGCCTTCACAGGCTTGTGGAGCCTTGTGGGTGCCTTAGATGACCACTTGCCTCCCTTCTGCCCCCAACATGCTCCCAGCGTGCTGTCTTGCAGAGAAGGGCATGGGGTCTCGAGAGCAGCACAAGGTGTGACAGGAGAGCATCCCCTACCCATCAGGCAGCTGTCTGACAGGAAAACTTGAAAAGATACACAGGTATCTTTGATCAGGACTGACTGAAATTAATTAGCTGTGTCTCTGAGCTTCCCTGTTTATTTGTAATATAACGGGGTTTTTCACTTAGTTAAAGGGCACCAATATTTATGCACAAAAGTAGGTGCTGCCTTCGGTTGATGTCAACCCTAAGCCTTGAAAAAACAACCCATTTTAGTTACAAATGACCTCCCTTACCTTCACTGACAGCTGAATGTATGTCTTCTATTCATTAAGGGAAAATGACTGGGGTAATGGGCTGTCCTGCCTGGCACAGTTTTGTCCCTGCTTGAAGAAGGATTTTTAGAGCCACTCCAGTCTGGTCCAGTTAAATTCCTCCCTCAGACCTTTTGAAATATCAGTATTTCCTCCTCCTGTATTTGCCTCTGCTTTGGAACCATCTGCCCCAGAGAAGAGCAGGGCATAAGTGCATAGCAAGCTGAAATACTTTGAGTCTCTAATTTAGTTATTCTGCAACATTTCTTTTTTAATGAAATACCGTAAAGACTGAAATTGGTAGTGGGCAAGAAATGGGAATAAACACCTGTTCATACAAAGGACCATGTAAACTTATGTTTAGCTTTGAAAAAAAGAGGGTTTTTTCTCTGTTTGACAAAAATGAAAACAAACTGGCTTGGGGGGAAGGGAGGAGAGTTTTTTGTTATTTTTAACCAAACCCCAAAAACATTTCAACAAAAATATCACCTTACTCACAGAAATGTTTCTTCCATAGAACGATCCAAAACCAGCTTTCTATCATTGATTTTTCAAAATTTTTCCCCTCACATGGGCTTGCTCATTTTTCTCTGAACTATACTGAAAAGACACACTGGTTAAAGTAAATATAAGTCACAACCCAGAACTGCATCAAGTGATCCAGCCCAACCAAACTAACATTTCATGAAAAGGTTTTTCAGTCATTATTAGAAAGGCCTTTTTTTAAGCAATAGCATTTCTTTCATATTCTTTCATGTCAAACTAAAAAAACATTGGAGAAAGCAGTAAATAGCTTCAGCAGTATATAAAATACGATAAAATAACTGGTAGGGGAATTTATCAACCTTTCGAATGTTTTTGGAAAATCAGTTTAGCTAAAGTAAACTGCAGTCTCTACAGGCTAAAAAACCTTGAATTCCTAGAAATATTTGCCTGTAGGTAAGCCCTTATCCTCTGCTCTGAGTTTGGTAATTTTTCCCACCACAAATGATATGCTGTCAAGATAAGATAATAAATTTTCAATATAGCTTTTGGGAACTGCTGACTCAATCTTTGATTAATTAAAATGTTTTAGTAATGCAATTTATATTTCACTGGATATACAGTTTGCTCTTTTTACATTTTGTTTCTCCTATGAAGTGTCACTGTTCTGCTGTGACATTAGGATGCATTTCTCATGAGTTTTGATTTCCATTAACTTTGCGTTATCATTACTTTGTTGTTCTCCAGAACTGATGAAAAGTGTTTACAGTAAAGAAATACTACCCTCTTAAAGTAGTTTCTTCTGTCTGGAAGTTGTGTGCTTCATCATGTTACACACAATCCCTAAGGTTAGCAAGGGCCAGACTCCTTCCGAGAGCCAGGAAACCCAGGAGCAGCTCAGGGTGATGATTCCTGGCATGTTGTCCTCCTGCCAGGTGTGCAGCAGGGAAAAAGGCCATAATAACTTTCTCAGGGTTGCAGATTACTTGCTGCCATTTGCCAGAAGCATTTACTAATGGCATCACAGTTTCTCCCATAAACTGAATTAACCTGCCTGCACTGTAGCTTACAGGAAGGGCTCAGAAATACCGAACACCAGAAATATACAGTGGAGTAGAGGACTTCAGTTTCAAGAGGCAGAAATTACAACAAATATGGACCCCAAAAACCTCAGCTAGATTAAGAGTTTTGTCCCCCTCCCCTCTCAGTCCCTGCTCAACTAGTAGCAGAACACATACTTAGGGAAAAGCAAATAAAACCAAAAGAACATAAAGGCCTAGGCAGGCTTATTTTGAGAGCTGTTCTTCCCTGCTGCCAAAAGAACCAGTTTTAGAAATGGAGCACAGTGGTGAAACCAAGTTGAGGATTTTTAGACCCACATCTAAAACAGCTGAAGGAGCCACATAGGGCAAGATAGCTCCAGAGGGGAGAAGCAGCAGAGGCAAGGTCCTTATGTGCACTGGACACCACTATGCAGACATCACACAGAGCTGAGCAAATCCTACCAGACATGGGCCTTCACAATATCTGACTAGTGCCACTCAACACCTGAAATATTGGATCAAATGTACATCCTATATCTGAAATCACACCCTTGATTTCAGATAGCAGTTGTGGTTCAATAAGCCTCCTTTTGTAGGAAAAAAAAGCTTCCCAAAAGTACAACACCCAAGACTAAACCCAAAGCTTTCAAAACAGCGCTCACCAGGAGCATTTGCTTTTCTTCATTACTAATGTGCCTGCACTTTCAAATGGAGGTCTGTGTGTGGCCTTCACCGAAGCTCTGCTTTAAGGATCCAAATAGAATTTTAAATATTTGTTAGTTAAGGGTCCCCACTGTCTTTTAAAAATACAAATACACATATCCTCTGCAGAAAAATGACAAATTCATGTTTGCATTGATGATTTTTTTTCTTGCTGCACCCCTTCCCCCACCAATCCTTCAAGGAATATTGTCTAAATACTATCCAAGGATTTTCCCTGCTTCTGGCATGCATATGAATCTCCTATTAGTGTCAGTGAGAGTTATGTCTGCATATTGCAAGAAGAATAGATACCTAAATAATTCATTAGACCCTACACATAAGTATGCTTTCCTTGATGAATAGTTACTATCAACATTTGTGGAAAGGTCCATTTCTAAATATTTTTAGAAACTAAGCAACTGTTTCTGTTATTAAGACTGCTTACAGTGCAAGTGATTTAAACCAGAGAAATGTGGGCAGCACAGATTCCCATCAGTTACTGATGCTGACACAGGAAAAATATGGGGAAAAGGCAATCAATGGAGCTCCATTTTTGACTTGACTTAATTCATTAATATTTGAAAACAAGTAAGACTGGTTTGCCCCAGGGATTGGTAATAGGATATAAGCCTTTCACCTCTAGGTCAGCAGTTCAAAGACAACTCTGGGCAGTACTGACTGAAAGTCATTACTATCTATCCGAACACTTTTCAAGAGTATATGTAAAATAAGTTGGTGGTCTCTGTTTATTTCCTAATGGCTAAGGCCCTGATTCAGCAAAGCTCTTAAGCATGCACTTAATGAGAAGCAGATGTTCAAATCCTTTTGAGTTTGAACATCTGATTACAGTTAAGCACGTTCTGAACAGCCTCACCAGCATGGGCAGGCTGGAGCATACACAGAGGAAGGTTTGCTAAATGAGAGCCTCAGTGTGCTGGCTTGTCAGTTGTTTGTGCACACACAGGCAGAAGGAACAAACAAGCAAGCCCATTTCCCCTTCCCCCAAATTATATTACCCACATGCTGGCCCTGTGTGCTAATGGTGGCACAGGCATAAGAATGAGACTATCAGCTGTAGGAAAGTTCCCCTTTCATTCACCCGCACTAATGAGACCAGGTGGGGAAAAAATGTTTGTACCGCTATTATAAAGCGGAATATAAGGCTACAGAACTGTCTTGCCTTTCTTGCTCACCAGCTCATCAGCTTTCACAAGCATGGAATGTGCTTTACAAAGGAGTGGAACAGAAACATGGTATTTGCCTAGCCTTCCTGGTGCTTATTCATGCATGTGCTGTGCTAAAAAATGTGTGAATATATGAATCCAGTCTGGAAGAATGCAAGCCTTGTAGCCCAAACATATCCAGTATTTACCTATAGGTAAAGACCACTTCTTATAAGTTAAGGGTTTTCAAGGGTGGGGGGGAGTTATTTGGGAATTTAATGATTTGAGTGCTTATTTGTACTTGAAAATTATTAGGCCTGGCATATTAGTAGAAGTTTTTAAACACTCCTGTTGAAGCCGTCATCTCTCCTGCTAGATTAAATACCTTCTAAGATTACCAGTGGATCAGATTTGTTTTGCTTCTTTTAAAGAGAATTGTATTCTGGGACATTTCCACAGTGTTGCTGCTTATTGTCTTGCACGATCAAGGTCAAATTAAAGCTAGTGTTTCAAACCACAGCAGGCTGAGAAAAACCGCCATTTTAATGTGATGTTAGTAAGGCAAGTAGAATTTCATCAGTTACAAGCTACTCCCAGTCCCTACAGACCTCTGCAATGGTGTCAGCTGTACAGCCCAGTAAAAGTCCTCTCACAAAGAAGTGATAGTCACACTTCTGCTGTACTTCAACTGAAATCAGTGGAGTGAATTGTATCATGGAACTGAGATCAACATCTAGAGCGGCATTTGGTAAATCTTCTGGCAGGTTTTTGCTTGAATTACAAAGAGATAGCTAGAGATCCAATTGGTTCATAATGAAATGATCACACCCAATTTCCTGCAGCTTAAGCAACAGTTTTCCAAGTATCTAATCTCGGAAGATTTCTATCTCACAGAATTTTGGGTAAGGCTTTAATAAACATCCTTTACTAAAATGCATGAAACCGCTGACCTCTATTAAATTTACCCATTGCTAGTGGAAAATCAACATAAAAAGTCATAATAATCAAATATTTGGCATGTTTAAGAATTCCTCAGCCTGCAGAAATTCTCAGAAAATACTTCCTAGAGCATGAATACTCACTCTTCTTCTGGAACAATCAGAAAAAGACTATTCCAGAGACTCCTTCTTCACTCATTAACAGAATGCTCCATTATGATCCCAGTTTTGGGACTCTGGTGCTTTGTTAAGGCTCTCCAAGACAAGCTCTGAGCTCTTATGTTTCAATTGAATGCACTGAATTAATCCACTTCTTTCTTTAATCATAAGGTACCTACTGTTTTGATTATGATAACTATATAATTGTACAAACATGGTAATTTCAAACTCTGAATAATTTCAAAACATTTGAAACATTACATTGGCTGGTTTTTGATAGTCTCAGATTCATAAGTGTTTGGTTTTTGCAGCCCCTGAGCAACCACTAACTTCATAAAAGACTAACACAGCATTTGAGTAAAGTGCAAAATAGGTGCCTGCCACCCTGGCTGAACTGGGAAACAAATCACTATTCAGCCAAGTGATGGTATGGTTTTCCTTACATTTTACACAGTTCTGTGCTGGGAGAGCTCCATAACTTCGTGAAAGGAATTTATGTTTATCTGGGATGCTATTGCTGTGCTCTCAGGCCAGAGCTCTGCTTCTGCTCCTTTATTCTGGAAACTTTTTTTAATTAGTCATAGTAGTCACAGGAAATTACAAGTACCACCAAGACACACGGATGATAAATAAAGGTTTGGAGCTGCCTTTCCTTTCCCTTTCCTATTTATGGGAGAGCTTTATCTACTATGACAGTAACTGCTAGGAGAATCAGCTTCATTCCAGTCCTCTAGTCCTTTATTTTACATTCAAGTTTGCTGAAAACAAAGAAGAGGTCCTGGTTCATTATTTAAAAATGCTGTGACTATAACTCAAAATACAAAAAAAAAAAAAAGGCATAACAATAGGTGCTTGATGAAGGAAACACCTGCTTTTCATTTTCCTGTAGTGTTTAAATGAAGCAAATTAGATAACCTAATTGAGGACAAAACTTTAAATCCCGGTTAGAAATCAGAGACATGTTACACTGCCTCAGATTGACAAGCAGAATGAATGCAAGTTTGATTCAATCTAATTTTTGGTGGTTCTTAATCAAGTTTAAGAACTTGAATGGAAAGTATGCTATTACCTGTTATGGTCCCACGATAGAATTTCTAGTGCCTCATTGCAAGTGTATTGTACCAAAATGTTTTTGTTACTTGTATAACAGAACCACCCCTTAAACGAGATGAGGGACATACTGGGTAAGGTATTCTACTTGAAGGTCTGTGTAGCACAGCGTAGTCTTGCAAAAGACACTCAAGCAGATGGGGAGAGGCATAGGCATGGTTTTGGCCCTCAGTTTGGCCTAACCAGCCATGATGAGAAATAGCATGCACTGGCTCGATTCACCAACAAGCAGCTTCTGGCGGGCAAGCAGGCTCCCCAGGAACAAGCTTAGGTCATCTACAGAGCCCTACACTATGCCATGCAGGCAACCTTCACTGAGATCCTTGCCTCAGGGAACTCAGGCATCCTTAAACACTTAAAATTGTCTAACAGTGCCAAAATACCTCTAAGATCTCAGTTTTTAAAATGTGAGCAAATAAGACAGATAAAGCCCAAGATGAAAATACATTCAAGCACACACACAGGAGCCAAGAGGATGAAGAATAAAGGAGCCACATTTCCATGCCTTCCAAGCCAGTACATGGACCACTAGAGCAATTGAGGTCTGCTGGTATTTCCTCTGAATTCCATCCAGTCCCTGCCCAAAAGCCGGTCAGTAGGCTGAAAGCAGGGAGAAATTTTATGCAGGAACCTCCTTAGCTTGGGTAACAACACGGGGGGTCCTCTGCAGCTGGGCACAGCACTTCTGGAACCACAGCAGTGCCATCACAGCCACTGATGAATTAACATGGCAGTTACATCACTTGTTTCCCCAGCACTTTCCCCCACAAGCCATGAGGGTTCCTGTAGTCCCCATGGATCTGCGCTTTGTAGTCTGGGAGGGGCTGGCAGGGAGGTGGCTGAAGCCACAGTGATGAAGTTGCACATTTTTGGGCTAATCTTTTACTGTTCAGTGATATGGTTTCATGATCTCCACATTTTCCTTTGTACTAAGTGGGGATGGAGGAGGAGAGAAAAACTGCTTTTACTTCAGAGATGTTCATTTTTCATGTTTTTGAGGGGACACTCCAGACTGGCAAATTTCCAACTAAAAAAATATATGTACATTAGTAGTTCTCCTCGCCCTTTCTCATAAAACTTGGACCATTTTCAAATTTATAATGAAATGTGGAAAAGATTTAAATGTGAACGGTTTTGCCTTTCATTAGGAATATCTCAAATGCCATTAGCTGGGAATAACATGTCTGTATGTTTTTCTTGGAAAGCCAAAGTTCATTTACTACAGACATTTGAAGACAACACCTGTGCACTCTCCCATCTCACTCCTTTCCTTTGCTGTCCTCCAAAAGTCTCCAGACCCCAAATTCTCACATTGGACATTTTCAGCAGGGTTTCTGAGACCTGCTTAGAGAGACATTCCCCTTTTGAGGAATCTTTTCAGGATCTATGGAGGGTTGCCTGGCATGCAGGAACTCCAGCCAAGCTGTTAAAAAAATATCAAGCAAATCTTGCAAGGACAGAATTGTTCTCTGATAAGAACCCATTAAGCAGGAGGGCACTTATGAAAAAGGTACTGTCTATGCAAGTTTTCTATTTGAACACCTAAGCACTTTAACCAACAATGTTTTATAAACAGGCACTTGTAACTTAAGCTGACTGCCAGGGCTTGGAAAGAAATTTCTCTTTCATTTGTTTCTGCCAGTCTTCCAAGTCATATCTGCAAACAGAGCATGGAGAAACCATATTTATAAAGGTTTTATTTCAAAGGTCTGGCCTTCCTCCTGATGGCTGGATCACCTTTACTGATAAAACAGACTGGATGCACAGTGACTATCGGTATTGTGAGTCAGAGAGTTACCATTGTGCCCATGGGCTCCAATTTTTTTTATAATTTGAATATAACAGCAAAGAATGGTAAATTTATTATATAAAAGAAATGAAACTCTAAAAAACCACCCTATGAAAACACAGCATTAGATTTCATTCTCTAAATTCTCAGAAATCAACAACAACTTACTTGGACACATTAACAAATTCAAAGAATCTCACCAGGTTCACTTTGTGTTCTACACTATCAGAAATCTCTACATAGAGCAGTCCTAGGGCTGGAACCAGCTCAAGGTATACAAGAAGGTATGATTACAAAAGGTTTCTAATTCAACTTTGAAGATCCAATAGGGATCTGATCCAAAGCTTATTGAAGTAAAAGGGAAAAAATGGTCTTATATCTTAGTTCAGACTTATTCAATTTGGATGCAGTTCAGAGAAGTACTCGTACTTGGCAGCTGATATAAACTAAACACGTTAACCTATCATTAGAAAGAAAAGGTGCCAGAATAGATCTATATAAGGGCAAATCTGTGAAATATTGTTTTATGGTCTGTCTAGCCATTCCAGGATTCCAACACCTTAACAGAGAGGTAAAAAGCTTTTATAGTGGCAATTAAAATCTGAAAAAAGTTCTGATCCTACCCTTTTGTCAATTATTGCCACAGATAAATACAAGTCTGCAAATATGTAATGACTTTTTGTGAAATTAGTGCTGCTCCCAACACTACTTTCCTTTAAATACTATTCTGTGACACTTCTGTTTGTAAATGAACAAAGAATTTATTGCATTGAAGAGATAAAACTCCATGAAATCACTCATAGCATACTTGAATATTGTATTTTAGTGGCAAAGTATAACAGAAAACTGACTCTTGAACCATAGTACAGTATTAATTGCTAATTAGTTTACCATTATGACTGGAATGCCTTCTAGCATTTTAAGTCAGTTTTAATCCATAAAAACGGCTAAGGAATGCTCTATCTCTCAAAACATGTAATTATGGGGGATTATATTACACCTCCAGCATTTTGGCAAAAGCTTACAGTGGCAAAAGATACAAAGCAATACCAGTCTTGTTGTGATTTCATACAAACAGGAAAAAAAAAAAGGCTCATTATCACTACAACACATTTGCTGTTTAGAGGCTCCTATTTTACATTTAGATTTTGAGATACAGGCTTTATACAGAAATTTTTTCATCTACCTTGTCTTTTGCTCATGTCACTCCAGAAACAGAGCAGAGGTGGGATTTATTCTCAGATTTCTAAGGCAATTCCTATACGTCATCGCCATACCTGCTACTCTTCTTTTAAATGCCGTTACAGTTAAAAAGAAAACGCGAACAAACCAACAACACAGACCCCTGTTTTTGCCAAGAATTAAGCGGCTGTTATGTGCATTGTTTGCTGGCTAAAGCACAGCACGCTTACGTAGCAATCACGCTTACAAATGCCACGGTTCTTTTAAACTCAGCTCAATTTAAATCAACATAGCTAAGTCGTGGGCATTCACCTTCTTCTTGAAGAGACACAACTGTCTGAAGCATTTATCATAAGGGGTCTCAGCCTTGGTAAAAAAGAGAAAGAGACTAACTTCATTTTCTTTTCTCAGGAGAATTTACTGGCTTGAGAAAAGAGAGATCTGCTCAAATATCTGAAATTTTAAGGCCCTGGGCAACTCTCTGCCTTCCTCAAGAATGGAACACTCCCAAGTGGGCACTCCACAAAACTGAGATGGGCAGGGAAAGTGGCTAATGGGGAACAGCAGAAAGGAGAACTCCCTGTCCCTTTTGTCCTACGGCCATCTAACCCACTTCTTTAAGATTTGTAACGAAGCAATTTCCCTTCAATTCAAGCCCTGGATTTGCCTAAGCAGACGGTGAATCCAGAAGTTAATGACCTTGCTGACAGCCCATCCCTGCCTTTGGCTGGTAGCCTCTACCTCCCAGTTGTACTCCACAGCACTCAGTGTTTTGCCCATATATATCTCTTCCCCACACACTTGGAGCTAGGCAGCATTTCAGCATCTCCCAGCCTGCCCATGGCTCACATTATTTCTTTACTCTGTTCCTTGTCCGTAGAAAACACCTGAGTTGTTCTTGTTTTCCCCCAAAAAGCAACAACTCCATTTTCAAAGAAACGTAGGCTTAGTCCATATTGGTCCCAACAGGCTCTGCTGTCCTTTGATGGTTGCCAGCTGCTCCTGCGGGCCCACAGAAACATCCCCTCACCTTCTGGCTGCCTTTGGACCTTGGAATCAAGTGATAAACTCGATTGCCCTTCTCCCCACACAACCCCCAGGATTGTTCATTGTTCATTGACTCTACCAATGAAAGCCTCGATTTTCAACATCCACAGCTAGATCATGGCTTTTCAAGAGGCTCTTCTTTCTTTTCAAGCCCTTTAGAAGGGGTGCATTTGACAAGATACGTCAATATTTTGCAATAAGTGGATACAGTCAGCTTTTCCTACAATTTGAGCAATGAATGAGGGAGCTTTTCTGAATTTTAGGCCCTGTTCTCTCCTTTTCACTTTAACCAAAGCCATGGAAAAACTTCCAGACTGATGACTTGAAACAGATTTCTAGTGGACATGTTTTTAAATCCAAGCCTTTTGCACTTTGGCAAAGCACTGTCATTTTCACTTAATTTTCCTGACAACCTGCCAATAAAGCCAAAAGTCTGTTTAGCAAAAGTGAATTAAAGTGCACCTTTCTCATCTGAAGAAATAAAATCTGCTGTTCTAAAGATAATATGGAAACAAGATATTAAATATCTGTGTCTTGTTTGTTGTCATCAAAACCTTGAAAAATAACAACAAACCAGCTTATATGGAAAAAAAGTTTGTTTTTGAAGCACATGCTTTAAGAAAATTAAGATCCTGCCCTCCCTGCTCTGCTTGTCACAGAAGTTTTGATTTTGAATCTTTAAGTAATTCCAGTATTAAACATGATGAATTTGATTCCAAGTGTAAGAAAGTTCCTTTATCCCATGAGTAATTCAGCTTCTCTCTGGAAGAGAGCTTTGCTGATTTCAAAGTTTTCTGTTTCATAAACAGGCTCATTATTTTTCTGTGGAAAATCATCACCTTACAAACAGATCTTGCAAGGATTACCTGCCAGCTGACTCATATCCCAAAATAAAAACTACAATGGTTTAAGGGATACGTTTTTTAAAATCCATTAAGTTAAACTAGAAGAAAATCCTTACAATCTAAATCAGTGGAGATTTAGTGCAAGTCTGTGAATTTAGTTAGAAAGTATTTTTTTAAGCATTTGGCAGATTGAATTTCTCAATATCAACAAACCTCTAATGTCACTTAAGTCCTGGAAATAGGGTTTATTTGTCTTATGGAGGAATAAAGCTTTCTCCCAAGCACTGGATTTTGTTCTCTGGTGCCTTATGCAGTACTGAGGGGATAACAAGGCATGTATTTAATACATAAAAATCAGAGTCATGAGACACCGAAAGTTAATTATTATGTAGCAGAGTTTAAGGGTCAGGATTAGCAGGCTAAGATGACTTGTCAGTAGGAGTAAAAAGACCAGGGAAGAAGAGGTCCATCACAGTAAGGTAATAAAAGAAGGCATTTTGTTTGGTTTCGGGTTTGTTTTGTTGCTGTTTTTTTGGGGGGGGGGGGGGGGGGGGTTTGAGGTTTTTTGTTTGTTTGGGGTTTTTAAAATATGCGTTTGAAATTTTGTCCCAGATATCTAAATATCAGAGGAAGTTGTCTGATTTTTGAACTTTCAACTTTGTGCTCTTAAACTTGAAAGCTTTAACTTCACATACTTTTCTTTTTCTGGCATTGGTGAAGCACACTTTCCCTCTCATATTTCCTTTCCAGCCATTCCTGCTGTGAAAGGAAAAACTTTATGGAAAGAACATAGTGCCTCGATTGTCCCTATATAATACAAATTAAAAAAAGAACTGGAACAAGCGGAGCAGCACTTGGGACTAGATACGTATTAAATACATGTTACTATGAGAAACAGACTGTACCAACTACAGTCTGAAGAGATGTATCATTTTCAGATATATTCCATTTCCATGTCACTTCAGCAGCATTTATCATATAAATTGCTAAAAATTAGATTTGGCTGGCAAAGAAAAAACTACAGAAGAAAAAAGGTATTTGTCTTGGCTTATCCAGAAACCTTCAGCTGTTTGTATTCAGGGAGTAGAACTATTTAACATGGGCCTGATCCTCAGGACTGTCCTCAGTTTTATATTCACTCCCTACTCTGAAAAACTTTCCAGTTGACTTTTGCTGAATTTTAAATTTAACTGAGAGCCAGTACAGAAAACTCTTCTGCACATGATTACTGCTAGTAATCAACCTCCTTAAAGTCAATGACAATATTTAATTGAATTGTCTTAACTGTTCTTCGTAAACTTGAACAAAATTATTAACTATGAGGTCAAGAACCTTTGATAATTTATCAAAGAAGAAATATGTACCTTTCAGAATCCTTCACAGAAAATTAAAAAACCTAAAAAAAATTAAATCTTTTCTCCTTCACCCCCAAAACCAAATAAAATGTAACTGGCTATGTACTGGATACTTAAAATACTTAAAATGACTCTCATGGTATCCTTGAGATGAACAGGACCAGTAACAGCCTTAAAAAATAAACCTGCCTTGCATATCTGAGATATGTAGAATTTCTGTGATTTATTGCAATTTTGTCAAACTGTTCTCTAAAGTGCACATATGCTGCTATTCCTATTCATAGCCATTGTGGTTAGATTGCCACTAGCCAAGTTTCCAAAATAAAATATGAAGTTCCTACAACAGATAAAAGCGTCTGGTAACACAGTCCGGTATAGAGAGATTAGACTAGTCAGTAAATAAAATAATACATTACTTATTAGTTACAGGATGGGTGAAGCCAAGCCCAGGAGGTGGGTAGGATCAACACACTGCTGCCAGACACTGTTAAGCCAGCACAGAGTGCTAAGTAGGGCAACAGCAACTGAAATCAAAGGTTCACAAATTGGCAGGACACATTCTTTTGTTGCACAGTCACTGGTTTTTGAAGGGTGAAATCCAAGCTGTGTTGAAGTCACCAGGAAAAGTCTCTGTGAGCCAGGACTTCACCTTAATAGAAAGTAATTAACCTCACTATTCCTGCCAAGAGTTTGGGTCTGTGAGCACCAACCCATTAAGCCCTGAAACTCGCCTGTTGTTTCAAAAGCAGTTGTTTCAAAATGTGCGGAGCATGGCAGGAAGAAAGGTTGCCCTGGAGATGTTTGGACACTGTGGTCGTTGCATGATTATATAGGAGAGCATCTCCTTTTCCAAGCCAGTATCAATGATAATCAGCAGTGATGTGAAAAGAGATGATGAAAAATTACAGGATGGCATTTCAAACATAGTTTTGGATGTAGGTAAAACTTGCAGCTTCCAACATCTCTGTCTACTGTATGGAAAGCAGCCCAAATCAGTGCCCTTGAATCTGAGTATGGGCTTGGAACTTGTGCCTATATTTTAGGCACCCAATTTCTCTCCTAACCCTTACATTTATGTCCGCTCCTCCTCTCCTCTCTGACAGCTATGGCAGAGGTGGCTGAAGTGGGAGAAAGGAACAATGACAAATTACACCTCTCCCTTAGCTGGTGGAAAAAAGTAGTAAAAGCTAACTTACCATACTGAACATCGTGTTTATTTCATGATTATGTTTCTCTTTGTCAGGACAGAAGACCTTTCATATGCATAAATCAGAGGTGTACTGGAACTTCTCCCACAGCATCTACCAACAAAGAAATCATTGAGCATTTCTATACACTGTTACTGACTGCAAAGGCTTCTTTATACTGAGCCAGGTTAGAATAATTAAAATGGGTAAGGAAATTAATTTGGGAAGGAAGAGCTCTTGTCTCGCATTACCATGGGAAAGACCAAAATCAAGCTGTTTGAAAACGGTTAGTGTTCTAAAGCATGAAAGAAGATGTCTCCTCTGTCACTGAACAGTATCTTCCAATGGAGTGGTCTGAAGTCTTTGAACGGAGAGGTAGCAGCGGCATTTTGAAAATATGCTGATTTTTACCTCTAACTTTAAGGAAAACTTTGTTGCTTCCTGTCAGGTAAGCATCTGGCCAAAGAAGTGTTGATTACCATAACTGACTGCCTATGAATGTGAACATCACAGACTTCCAGCATTCAGAAAATGTCCTTTCTCCTTCTCTCTCAGCGGAGACCACTTCTCCACCAGGCCCATGTGACACTGGCATTCATCCAGCTTCCTCATGTCAGTGCAACTATGTAGTGTTGCATTTCAGTGCAATCGTCAGGCTGCTGTTTGTCTTCGAAACATACTCTGCTCAAGGGCACTATGAAATCTGAACTCCTGTGATACATACTGGATCACTAAACCCAGGAGAAAGTACATAGAAACACTAGAGAAACCATTTGTGATTCACTGACATCACTTTTCAAAGGAGTTCACAGACAGGCTCTGGCCACTCAGAGGAGACAACAAAGCTTTCTCCCCTTCCCCCCTCCTTTACCACCAGAAAAGTAAACAGCAACCAACCAAAGTAAACCTTAAAAAAATCAAAATAATTACCAACTTTAAAAGACAATCACTACTGAAATACTAAAAATCCACCCCAAAACCTAACAAATCTCTGCTGAACAGAATTTTAACCCTGAGGACACTAATGTATGAAAAGCTCAAAGTGCTGCAGCAGGGGTTTTGTCATAAGGTAGACAGGATGTAAGTATGTATAAGCATAGAGAGCAGACACCTGTTACAGTGGGGACTTTTGTGTGGTTCTGGTTTTGCAATCACAGATACTGTTGTGAAAGCACAGACTTCTTTGGGCCCTGTACTAGGATGACAAATAACATTCTCCTAAAGTCTGTAATCTCTAAGCCCATACTGAAAGACCTGAAGTTGGCATCAGACTCATGTTATCAGCATTATCACGAATGTGTTTAACTCCTAAAGTTTCCCTTAGTTCAGAAAAACACCCTACAAATTGTTTTCTCTCAATAGGATTTGTGAAAGTGTTTTTATTCTTGTTCAAAAAGTATTTTATGTTAGGATTCAGTGATTAGAAGTGATAAACTTCCATAAAAGGCTTTTACTGGTACAATAACTACAGATTATACAGTACATACTCAAATGAACGTTACTGAAATTGGCCTGATACTAGATGCCCAGAGCATATGTTTGCAGACTTGTTGGCTCTGATTGTAAATGATCTTGTCTTCCATTTTAACTACAGTTCATTTCCAGGGAGCAATTTCTACTGTTTTAAAACCAGTCTGTACATGTTGTACCTAAAAGCAAATGAAGAACACTTATAGAAGGGAAGTAGCATGTGTATATTTCCAGTGAAAACAGCCATTTCAGCAGAAAACTGTACCTGACAGTAAATACTTGACTGTAAGCATCTTGGCAGCAGAGATGTTGCATGGCATGGTGATGTGTCTCAGAAAAATTAACCTGAGAGATAAAAACTAACTGAAGAATTTTTTTTTTTTTTCCTTTGTGTGTGTGTGTGATTACAGATAGTGTCAGAGACTGTAAAACCTTCTTGGCTTAAAAAAATATTTAAAAAAAATTCAAGCAAGCAGAGCTTTAAAAAAGCTAACATTAAAAAAAAAAAAAGTCTTCTAAAACACCTTCTATATGATTTTACATGAACATGTAGTACCATCCTACTTGTTGGGTCACTCATATCAGGCTTGCAATACCCCAATTCCACCTGTTTTATAACTTACTGTCACTTCTTCTATCCATAACAAGGGTGCAACGCCTACCTGAGACTTGATCTGCTCCCTTTTCTCTTTGATGTTGCTCACTCTGAGCCAGGGGTCACAGTGCTGGCAGACATGCCGTGGGGTATGAATGATTTAAAGCAACAGGTGAAAGTCTTTAAACGAGTGTATTTGCTACCACCTTTCAAGGACGCTGTATCAGCTATGCTTGATCGTATTCCATGTGTTCTCATGTGCACTTTCCATTGTGTTGCTCTTTAGTGGCACGGTCACATTTCATGTAAGTTTGCTATTCTGTGAATTTCACATGTTCATCTTGTAAAACTGGACTAGTGTGGATGGTTAATCTCCTGGGTTTCCATCACTCAAAAAGGGACAGGTGCACTCCAGTATTGAGCAAACTAATATTTCCTACATTTCCCATGAAAATGTTTCTGCTTGTGTCTCATTTACTTACAGTTTCTGTCTCTAACATTCATCTTTGCTGCCTCCTCTCACTGCAAGAGTCTGAAAAGGCTCCCATGCCCTAAACAACTTGCGGTTTTTTTAATCTTACTTCCTTTATATATTTTTCTTTAAAAATATTTCTATAGTTATTTTATTCCACAAAGCTTTGAAGGCTCCTCACCCCCTGAGGCATGACATGACCTTTAGGTAGAATTCCAGCATCAAGGTCTGATCAGACACTTCTCTACTGCACAACTGCAAATTAGAAGAATCCCCACTCTTACCGTCAACTGCTTCCCAAGATGTTATATTTGCATGACAACTGTAATGGTTGCATACCTAATTGTGGAAAAAAATGAAGTCAAACAAATCAAATGCCAAAACTGTGAAGTCTCCTAATACAAGGAAAAAGATACTCAGGAGTATAAAGTGGAAAGAGGTCATCTGTAAATATTTTTCTGTTCATTCAAATAACACACAAAAGCAACTGTGAGAACATGCACCTCTGATCTCAGGGTTTCAGTACTGAAAGTTTGTGAGTTCAGCAAGGAAAGCAAAATTTCCTCCCTTCCTTGCTCTGCTTTCATTTATCCCATAGCAATATTAATGTACGGATCATGCAAAATAAAGACTAAATAAAAATTATTCCCAAATTAGAGACAGTCAGTCAGGATTTCCTTGCTAGACAACATGATATTTACTGTACATAGAGAAGCAAGATTGGCTCCTAAAGCTGATAATAGAAAGCAATGCTGATAATAGAAGGCAGTGATGATAAAAGAGTAGAGAACAGATCTAGGATCTAGGAACTAGAATCAGTCAATTCTAATCGAGGCTGCACCACTGTTTAGTTATGATGCTGACCAGAATATTACAGAACTCAATGCCTCTCTTCCTTCTACAATGTGCTTCTACTATGTACTGTAATGCTGGAAATATTTCTTTAGTAGTTGCAGTAGCCTCAAAAAAAGTTGAGTGGATCACTCAAATGTACCCTTGAATTCCTGGCAGCATCTTATAACACATCAGGAATGTAGCATTTGTAGATCTTTAAATATACCTGAATTACATTTAAAATAAAGATTTATAATAAAAATATAAATAATTAAAAGCTGTAGAAATTAAACACACACTCTTGGCTTCAGACTCCATTTGCAGATTGATAATGATCAGCACCTATAAATCCTCATGGGCAGTGAAATGTTGTAAGGGAGAGAGAATGTTTTCAACAATAGCTGATGTCTGCATCAGCAACAAAAACAGTCTCTGAGCACTGGCATCAAGGAGCATTTGATGTGAACAAAGTGACATCTTGTTTCATCAAAGGTTAATGAGTACAGCAGCTCTGTCAGCAATACATTAAGACAGCAGTGTCACTGTTCGTCATACTTGGTGAGTTCAAGGCAGACTGCAAGCATTGCCATTTGTGGATTTGTCGGGGTTTCTTTTCTCTCCCGGTTCAGTAAGTTTAATGTGACAAGTTAGTATTTCCCCATAAGCAACCCTTTATGCTGTTTTTCCTGCAGGCTGAAAGTGCTTTTGTAAGCACTTGTGCTGACTGGAAAACTAGAGTAGTTTCTCAGTAAACTTAGTTAAACTAGAAAGTATTATAGAAGATGTAATAAAACATCATAACTTCATTAATCTTTTCTTTTGTTTTACAGATTTCTGATAAAAAACATTTGATTTTCTTTTTTATGTAAAACTTACAGTTTAGGTAGTTATCCATAACTGTCCATTAAAAAAAATAGAAAAGTATAAAGCAGTATGAATAGGGAGAAGGAAAAGCAACAATCCAGTGGCAGTGAATTGCTGTATAGCCAAAGTTCAGCACTATGCACAAATTCTGCTGCTAGATCCAGCGCCACTGGGCAGTGCTCAAAGATATTACAATTGACTTCTGGGCTGGTAGTGTTTTCTGTGAGTATCTCAGGAAATTATTATGTGGTTGAACAAGACCCTGACTCCAGCACAGATTAAATAAGGACTGTGTGGATAAGTAAGTGTTTGGGATCTGGACCTAAGATACAACAGCACTTGTCAAATTCTGTCATCCAGGTTTGTAACAAGCAGCGACTCATTTCCCTGCTGGACAACACCTTATCTTTCTCTAACTGTGGACATGACATGGATGATACCTCTTCACTACTGAAACCAAGGATGAGAAGCCTCTTTCTGCCTGGGAGCTGCCCAGATGAGGTAAAAGTATTTGTAGCCTTTAGCAAGACAGTAGTGTTATGTGGTGTTTACTATACTACCATTCTATGAGTTGTGCTCATATCACTGCTGAAAATGCTTCTGAGTCCTGATGCTAGTTGTGACTATTTTCAAAGGCTTCAGTTCTCCCTCCTCTGAGGGCTGAATGACTCATTTGGGACAGTATTTCTATTAGCATGTTTGTTTTACAAAAGCCAAACTTTCAGCTCTGTCAGCCTCTAGCTAGACAAAAACTTAACAGCTTAGTGCACAAAGGGCTTATTTACATAATTGCATATCTGTGTTTCACAAGGCAACCTGTACTTTACAGAAAAATCATAGAAAGAGTGGTTCAAATGGAGCTAAGGAGGCCTTGTAGTCATCAGGTGTTCTTACACAATTCCTGACAGGTACTTGCATAATCCTGTTGTAAAACCGTTTAATGACAGGGGTCCCACCTAATCCATTCAACCTTTGCATTAGAAAGATTCCCTCTCCTCCACAAAATATCTACCTTCCCTCTTTCTTGGTGCTAAGGCTTGACTTCATCACCATGAACAAGAAAACCAGACTATTCCTCTCCTTTCTGTAACTCCTTTTAAGGCTAACCATACATTCTTTCGTCTTCTCTGGATAGTTCAGTGCCACACCCCCAGAAGTCCTGTATGTAACTTCCATCCATTTCCTCTGTAGCAAGCAGTTTTACTGAATCAGACCATGCAGTGAGGAAGATTGTAATTTGTTTCTCACCTGTTATTTTCATGCACAAAGCAATCCTATGTGTGTGAATCTTATTATTTTTCTTTTTGGCTAGCATTCCATCCCATTTGCTAAGGATAAAGATAGCTTTGAGTTTGGAGATACTGTTTTGGCAAGTCCATTCTATAGTTTTCAAAGCAAAAGGAATGAAGGCAGGCATGACTTTTGCCCTGGTTTCCCAAAGAAATGAGACCTACACAATCATGCTACACAAGACTTTCTGTCCACCCATCCCACCCACATAGCAACTTCTGATCCTATAGGTCAATGTCACTCTGATTTGACAGGAATGAAGAGTTCAAAGACTGAGTTTCTGCAAGATTTGTGGGGAAGGGGAGAAAACAAAATGAGGCAACTAACTAAGAACAAGAGAGTATGAATCAGAATAAGGAGATAACATTTCAGACATTTAGACTCCTTTTTTGAGAGAGACTCACAAGCATCTGATTTTCAGGACAAGTTTCACTTGAAGAGCTGGAGTAACCTAGAGCACATATTGGGCTTCCTGGTTCCAGAACTCCTGAATCCACTTGCACTAACATGGAAAATAAGTTTGAAAATAAGATATTAAATTCTCAGTGAATAGGGTCATTATTTCTGTGAAGCTCCTTTCATCAGCAGATCTGAAAGCATGTGACAAAAGAAGGCCCTGAGTGTTATCTCTGGTTTATGAATTAAAGAACTGAGGGCCGATGCAACTTGCCTGAGGTCAACAGGTCAATGGAGAACCCAGGTGTCCCTCAAGCAGTTGTTCATACTGTTTCAGGCACACCTCAAATAGAATCAGGTAACTCTGATTTTGCTATCCTATTTTTTCATCTTATGGACTTGACATTCACATGTGAGAGTGGTCTACTTTTATTTTTACATGACAGACAAAAACCCAAGAGAAAATAGCAAACTTCAGATTTTTAAAACTGTGTTCAATTTAGTATCCAAATGCTGAGGCATTCCAACAGAGAAGATAACTTAATTTTCAAAAGTAATTATCTGTGTCTTAGTTAACTAAGGGAGTTGCAGAACCATCTCCAGCCCCAGACGATTGAGAGCAGAAACTCTTGCCAAATTCTGGGTTGGGTTTACTACAATTGTCAGAGAAGTAATATTTGCTTTCACATAAAAATCATGTAACCCCCTGTGCATTCATAATCTCAGCATATGATTTGCTCACCTTTATATATATTCTGGGTAATTATGTAGCCCTAACTGTTTTGTTTAGCTATCCTAAATAAGTCTGTTCCTAATTGATACCTATCCACAAACAGTTTATAAAGATCAATCTGTCTGAAAGATTCTCCCACTGAAAATGAAGTTTTATGGAGGATCCATGCCCATTTTATCAGAATCTCTTTCATCACTCTGGACAAATCCATTCAATGTCAATGACTGAGGATAAAACCACAAAGCAGTATTCCCCCTGCTAAATATTACCAACAAAGAATGATTGATATGAAATAAGACTTCCAACTGCAATTCCATCCCAATAACAAATAAATGAGTTGCTAAAAGCACTGAATCACATGATGTCTCACAGATGTCAAAAAGGGAAAAAAGCTAGCTCTTACCACACAACTGCAATTAAAATTAAATTAACCAACAGCCTCCCTCACTATCACAAGTGGTCCTTCTCACGTCTTCACTTCAAAGTGCAGATTTGAAGAACCTTAAAATTGCAGGAGATGGCCATTGAAGAGAGTTGAGAACAGTAAGTGGTACTTGAGTTCTAAATCTAGTTTCAGGTACTTCATTCTGGCCATACCAAAATCTTGATGTGCCTGTGCCTTCAGCAACCCAGCTATAACAATGCTAACTCAGAGGGTCACTCCTCTGAGCCCCAGTGAAGCAGGCAGCCCTTCTCTCCGAGACAGGTGTTCATCCCTGTGACTGGCAGGTCTAGCTGTCCATGTAGTATTCTAACTATAAGGGAGCTGCTGCTATCACAGCCATTCCAGATGTATTTTAGGCTTATACACTTATCTACTTTTGCCTGGACATTTTTGCTTGACATTTTTGTTCCATTGTAGTTTTGGGCATTGCGCCAGTAAGACAATTTAGCAAATGTATAATTTTTATCACGTAAGTAACTGAGCCATCTTGTACAAAGCAGGGCTCCTACAATGTAGTCTTTTTCCACCATAAATGAGAAAAAGATTTAAACACGTGCTTATGTCTTCTGTTGACCTGAAAACCTTGTGCTAGTGATGGAAGAAGAGCTATTGGCAGCAGCCACCTTCCCAATACTACTGTATCACTGGGACTCACATCTGATCTTGTAAAGTCTTTTAATTCAACTCCTGTGCCCTTTACTAAGGGCATCACTAGTATTTTTGAAAAGGACACGTCTCTTTTTGAATACTGTGCTCCAGTTTCCTATCCCATACAGTTTTAAATCAGTACACATACAAAGTTTTAAAACCAGGACAAATATAGTAGAAAATAAAAAAGGGAGAAAAAAATGGTTTGTTTTCTGTCAGAGGAGTCTCCAGTGTAAATTAAAGACATCGACACAGACATGGAAAAGAGTAATATTCTGAAAATGACAGCACACAACAAGTATCTGCATTAATATGTAGTATACAGAAATGCTCTGATTTCAATAAAGAACATACATTATTAATTAGTTCTAGGTTGAAAATAATATCCAACATTCTGTGGGGATTAGAGCAAAGTCTGTGAGCATGCACTTACACCAAGGGTGATTTTAGTGAGTTTTTTATGGGTTAAAATCAATGAAAGGAGAGAAAGAGACAAAGGAACATGAATAGAAACTGAATTATTTAATTAACCCAAATGGTTTTGAGACATATAATTGGTTTCAGAGCCTAACACTGCTTTCAATGGCTAATTAAAACACTACTTGGGATGCTAAGGGTTATGTGCGTGCTTGAACGAAAGTAAGAATTGGGGATTTGGATTACTTCTTTGATCATTTAGGGTATGGCACTGCAGCCTCATATGTGCATATCTAAATGGGATGGCTCACGTGAGTAAGGTTAGTGATGTGCATGTGTGCTGGCCACAGCCTTTACAAACACAGTAGGGAACTTCAGGGCTGAAGGCTTAAGTCTGCACTTTTTGGTTTAAGAGAGCGACTTCCAGGTTGGGAATTGTTACAAATCAAATAATCTGTTAATCAAGTTCAAAGATGCCACTGCCAAACACTGGGTTGAACAAGTTTCCAAATCTGGGCTTCTAATGTACATGATAGATGTTCTACACGTTTTATTTGCAGGCTTGGGTACCACTCTGGAAATATCTGACATCAGCAAATCAGTATAGTTTCTATCTAAAAGGAGGTGCACAAGCTACAGAAGCCCTTATATGAAATCTTCTGCCTACTTTCACAGTGTGACAGTGTCATGATGAGTTTGAAATTCAACTGATCCACAGATAATATAGAAGTTCCACATAAAAGTATACTGCATAAACCATGCATGTAGCACCCACAGCAACAAATCTCCCACTAATATAAATGCACAGTGTTTCTACTTGTCTAATAACTGTCTGTTTTCCACGTATTTGTGTAATGGAGACTTTCTTTAAAATATGAACACTGCTTTGAGTCATATAATCCTAGATTTTACTTTGGAAACCAATCAGCATGTAACCAGCTACACCATAACTTATCTGTGAGCTCCCTTCCAGATATTCAGATGTCAGAAAGATCATAGCACTATGCAATGCTATATCCATACATGCTGGCTAGACATCACTAGCCTGTAAACACACACCCCTAAAATAACGAGTAACTGTGTATTAAGACATCTTAATATGTCTTCCTAGCAATGAGAGTCTTTTCATTAGCAGTCTTCATCTTCTTAGCTCTTTCTCCTCAATTCAAGAAGATACAGCTATATCCCATGTCCTCACAAACACTACAAAATTATGAAAGGTAGGATGGCTCCTTAAGTCCACCTCACAGTTCCCTAGATTTACTTCTGTATACCACAAATGACAAAACAACAACAAACCACCACACAAACAAAACCAAACAAAAAAAGCCCCATAACTCGGTAAAGATTTTAGCTGCCATTTTGAAGAGACAGTACAAGGAAAACAAATTTTGCATTTACCCCATCAAGATAACAATAAAGTATTTGGGTTCTCATTTACCCTGGATTCACCGGTTTTGCACACTCCCAAAACAGGTCAGAATGACTTCAACACACATGACACAAAATAGAGGCAGGAAGAGTAAGATTTGGATGTATCCACTGCGCATGTACAAGTTCAATATATTTCTTTTGGATGGATGAATCCTGAATCAGAATAAAAATATGCATGATGAAAATACAAGAATGTAAAAAGCTAACCCAATAGCCCTCAGAAATACAGAGCGGGTGTTAGCCATCTGAGCTTGCTTTTAGGTCTGCTTGTGATTCTGAATGCTGAATTATATACAGACACTTGAGATATCCTACTAATATCACATTTCCATCTGAGTCCTTTCACAATATCCAAGAATAAATACTATATTTCTAGTTCTCTTTGAAATGTTGATGTGTTTCCATGCTTGTAAATTGTGTATAATGAGGCCAAGGACAGTCTAAGATGGTCATTTTGTTTATAGGGGTGCTTGAAGGGAAACTGCAACTGGTAAAACTCGGTAACTGCAGTTTCCACAGCATGAATTTGCCCTTTCTCATCTCAAAAAGAGTCAGCATCACCAAAGAAACATTGATCTTGCACACTCACAGAATGTTCTTTTAGGAACTGTTGAGAGGAGAATTTAGGGCCAAGTTCTTTTTTGCTGCTTATCTCACAGACTACTATTGTTCTCTGGGTTTTCCTGTAGTGTTCCTGTTTGTCTGCCCATATTGTTTGCCTCTTGTCATACATTTTCACCATGACTTACTATGGGACAGGATCATCCTGCTTGCACAGAGCTTGGCACAACTGAGTCCTGACCCATGATGAAGTGTCTGAGTGTTGAATATCATAAGAAAGAGTCAGTAACTTCTGGGTGCTATTCCTTTACCATTGACTGGCTTTGAAGTGTCAGGCAAGTCACTTCAGCAGTTCTTCTAAAAATAGGATAAATACCACCATTTTTAGAGTAATGACAATTACTTGTTTGATAGTCTGCATATTAGACCTACAAAATAGCTAGATAAATCAATTCCTACTAAAAGAATTCTTTCTCTGTAGATGCCAAAGAAAATAAATGCTGACCAGAGGACAGAAGACAGATTATTTAGACAAGACAGATATCTCCAAATAAGCAAGACTTCATGAAATCTGGTCTCAACTAACTCAGGAACTAATCAAAGTGGTCTTTAAACCATAGTAAATCACCTTTGAAAGTACACAGAGGACAGTGATAAAAAGAAAAGAAGAGGAAGGATTCATAGAATAATTGATGTAATCACAAAACATTCAGGTCCTGGAAAGGTTCTAGGAGCAAATGCTAAAGCAAGTAATTTTCAACCTCTGGAATATAAGAGTGATAAAAATAGCTAGAAAGAAACACAAGTCAGTCCAGTTTTCTTCTTGGATGGGTTAATATGTTCAGTAGACTACAGGAGAGCAGTAGATATGTTTCAGCTTGCATAAGACTTTTGATATGTAGGGCACAACTTTATCAACATTAATGAAAGAAATAGCTTAAATGTAAACATCAGAGGGTATGTTCATAACTGACTGGAAATCATTTATTGGTGCTTCGTTGTGGAAACAATTCATACAGAGGAACACGTATCTGAAGTATCCTTGAAGTATTCTTCCCATAAGTAATTCTTGTTTAATGAATAATTTGAAAAATGGAAAAGGAAAGGCAAAAAGAGTGCAGATAGCAATCAAGTAAGGAGATACTGCTAACAGATTCATGACCTGGTCCGGACCTCTAGGACTCTTTACTAGTATGAAAATAGAGGGATATAATAAAGTGATAAAGCACTCCAGAAAAAGCATTATGTCCAAAACTAGAAGATGAACTTTGGTAAAAATGACTTTGAAGTATTACACTTAGGAGAAAACAAATCACAGGTGCCAAGATAACCAGCAAGAGAAACACATCATTGTCCTTTTCCCTAATGGCAATTTTAAGCAAGTGTGTTAATGTCGATTGCGAATAGGGCACAAGTCAATTTGGAGATGTTCTATATACACAGTAATCACAGTCTGTTGGCCACACATAGTTTCAGAGACATATGCACAGAATACAAAATACCTCCAGCCATTCACGTCTAAGTCAGCCTAATGTCAGCAAATCACTTGAGAAAGGACTTCCCCACACCTGCCTGGCATGAAAGCACAAACCAGAGAAAGATAACCAAGATACCCAGCAGGGCATACAGAAAAAAACCTTTTTACAACAATTAAATTCATTCCAGTAAAGGTCCATCTGACACTATGAGGGGAAAAAAAAAATCCACCTAAAAAACCCCCACAAAGCAAACTTCCTACACAATTAGGTTTTGTTTTTTCTGTTTGGACATTCAATCTGTCATCAGAACATCTTTGAAACCTTGTTTACAATGAAGAGAGCTTACAATGGAGCAAAGGAGATAAAAGTTGGTGACAGACAAGGTCCAGAATGGATTTTTATAAGCTGAAATCAATTTTATCTATGAGATCACTGAAGAATCACTCTGCAAACTAATTCAAATGATACACTTTTTTTTCCCAAACACTTCTGAATATTTTGGAATAAAGGTAATATATAATTGGTCGTTCATAGAACTAAATTGAAATTACGTTCAGAAGTTACAGGAGTACTCAAAAATTATTTCTTTTGCTGTTTTCCAAACAATTTGCTGAATTTTCTTCTCAGATATGCATTGCCACGTGACAGGAGAAAAGCCAAGGCAGTGCAGGCTGACCGGAAATTTGAACACCGGGCTGCTTGTGAGGCCACATGTGAGAAATATAAGTTACACTATGCTTTGCTTTTGGCATCTAACAAACTTGTCTGAGTGAACATACCTGCCAAAAATTACATTAGTGACAAGGTATCTTGTATTTGTGCCAACACATTTCCCTTCAAACACAGAAATAGTTTACCCCAACGTGTCTGGCCTTCACTGATATCTTGAAAGTCAAGACATATCTACAGCAAATTAATTTGAGTTTTTTCATTAGATGAAGTGACCAGTCTGCTGACTTGGTGGCATTTGGACCATACAACATAAGGTGAGAGGCTGAGAGAACTGAGTTTGTCCAGTCTCAAGAGAAGGTGAAGTGAGATATTATGATTTTCTTCATCTGTGTAACAGGTGCTTTTAAAGAAGGCAAAGGTAAACTTTTGGAGCTGCACAGTGAAAGGAAAGAGGCAACAGAAGCAGAATGCTTCTGCACCCAAGGGAATTCCAGTTAGATATTAGGAACTTTGTTCCTCCATGAGAGTGGTCACAGGTGCCCAGAGGGGACAAGTATTCTCCATTCTTAGGGATGTTTAAAACCCAACTGGATACAGCACTGAGCAGCCCAAGTTATCTTTGTAGCTGGATCTAATTTCAAATTTGGACCTGCTCTAAACATGGCTGTTGGACCAGGCAGCCTCCAGAGATCCCTTCCAGGCTGAGTTATTCCCTGTCAGAGAGAGCTGCCGCAAGGCTTCTCTCTTAGAAAAGTGTTTCACAAGAAACATGGTCTGATCTTAAGAGCATGAACAACAAAGGATCACCTTTAAGATACTTCTCTCTGGGTCCCATACGCCAGTGGGTTATTAAGAAGCTTTATTGGGTTGAAGATTTGCTTCAGAATGTGTTGTGCATTCTGTCAATGCACAAAAACATTCTACAGTTTTATTGTCTCAAATGGGAACTGTTCCTTCAGAGGAAGCACTTTACAGGAAAGGAACATGCAGGCCCTGTTTTTTTCCCTTGTACTGGTAGAACAGAGACCACTCTCTTTATGCTTGCACTAGAATGTAACAACTCCAAGTTGGTTTTATTTTTTTGTGTGTGCTTTTGTTTTTAACATCCCTAAAAGCTTCCTAAGGCAAGAATTAAAAACAGGCAAACAAACAGAAAACCCAAACAGGATCTGCACTTCATGTTACATTTGCATCCAGCATCTGCAATCTGATCTTGAAAAAACAAGGGTTTTGTTTAGAATTAGTTTGGATTCTAAACAAACAAGTGAAGAGTTAGAAGATACTCTTAAAGCACATAAAACAACACATTAAATAGGCACTTCACTGGGCTTGGAGATCTTGCTCTAATTCTCAGTTCTGCATGAATACCTTAAAGGACCTTGGCCAAGATATTTTGTTTTCCTCTGTCTGACTTCTCCCCCATAAAACAGAAAATAATATCATCTTTTTGCCACTCTTTGCCTTTCTAAATACACAGGACTGACAATCCCATAGGAAGGTAGCTCTGTCCTACTACAGTATGAAGTCATCAGCGGTCAAGTTACCAAAAAACCTGAAAGTATGGCTAACATATGATGAACAGAAACAGAAATAAAAAGTTCAAGTACTCCCTTGCAACTATACTGTTAATTTTGCTTAATTGAACTGCTGATGACTCTTGGAGGGCCAAGGCTTTTCCCACATCCTTATGCAGCACTGTTGGTCTGTTGTGCTGTTCAGATTGTGTCCATAAGTACACAATAAAAGTCTTCCCTCCAGGGTAGCTTCTTTACAAGAAACATAATTTCCCATCTCTCACTGAGATCCAGTTTAGAAACACAGTCCTATAGGATCTGTGTAAGGAACCTGAAGGAATCTAAGCTGGTGGCACTGAAAGCAGACACCTGACGAGGACAGGACATGGTCTCATGTGGAGCTGCACAGTTAGTTTGTCTCATAAGTTTGCATAGATCTGCAGAGCTGGCTTTGGATTGTATACCAAAATACTACATGCAGATAACACTGCAGAGTGTAAAAGTAAGCATTTATAGAAATGTGAAAGGCAGAGCAGGCGTCAATGCTGTTTTGGTTTCCAGTGTTGTTGAGAACATTCACGCTCAGGCCTTATAGTGAAGAGATTCTCCCATCTCCCCTCAAAGCAAGCCTTCTCGTTGCCTATGTCTCTACATTCCTAGACATTCTTTAATCCAAGCTCTGACACACGCTCTCTGGAAGCAGTGGCCACTGAAAGGGCCCTCCTGCCGATGTGTCCTGACTAACGTAAGAGAACAAATCCTTCATTGTTGCTCAAGCGTCCTATGTCAATACAATAAAATCTCCATCTTCTGGTTTTAAGGTTACATTTGTTTATGATTACAATGTTTATTTCTTGCTGTGAGACTATAACTCTCCATGCTTTCTTCTGTTAAAATACATTTTACCTCCCCCACCCAGTTAATCCTTTTCCCACGTCCCACCCACTTCTCTGCATGTTGCCAGAGCAGGAAAATTCTCTTGCACATACGCAAAGTAATATCATGTTTCTTTTTTAGAAGTATTAATAATTGGGTTATAATGGCATGCCTGTGGTGACAACATCTAAACAAACAAAAAAAAAAAGTATTTATGTACTTGCTTTACATAACTTTAAGCAACCTAAGCAAAGCCAATGGGAACAGCTGAATAATTTTTACTAGGTTAGGATACTACTAAAACCACCACAAAGGTCAGGAGACAGAGCTCATCCCAACTCTCCCACTTGCCCTATAATTCTGCAGCAAGTCTGTTTTCCTGCTTGTGCCTTCCAACCCAAGGCAGAAAATACCATGTGATATTTTTTCCAAAGTGCTCTTAAACACAAGGATTGATGAATTCAAACATGTTATGGTGTATATTAAGATATCTATGTGCTCCAAAGTTTGCAGTGTACGTCTTTCCACTTAAAGGACAAGGTGTCTGTGTGGGAGAACAACACTGCTTTCAAGTTCCCATCACAGAAGAGTCTTTTCACAATTTGGTGGCACCCCCCAGAGCCCTGCAAAGAGGCACACCAGAGGAAGCTGCAGAAACGTTCCTCCATGGGCTGGTCTGCCCAGCCTGCAGACCTGCTCCTGTCCTTGGGCTCATGCTCCACTGGGAGAGAGGATGTGGCTGCAATCTCACTACTTATTAAGTGTTGTTTTCCTTTAAGTCACACAATGCTGTAATACAAAAGTGAGACAAATCAGCCACCCCAGGGCTCATAACAGAGTTAATCCAGTAAGAAGTGTTCTCTAGTGCAATCAGCTGCTCCAGAAAGGATGCAGGATGCAGTGCTGTCAACACCTGTACCAGTAAAAATCTACCCTCCATTAGACTCCTGCCAGAGCAATAACAAAAAATTTTTCTGTCATTTCCCATAGGAGTGATAAGTCTCGCCTCCATGGAGTGGTTTTTGATAAAAGTCTGACTGGGGGTGGGATGAAAGCAGCCGCCAGGTTCCAGCCACTCTCACAATATATACTTTGTCTAATGTGCCACAGAGCAATAGAACCTACAACATATCTAAAATAAATATTTGGTTAGTTAAGTAATTATGCTGAAAGGTTCCCTATCTTTATTATACCAGAAAGAAATGCATAAATCACCTGATCTTATATCTCTGAAGAAATTTCCTCTAACTGGGGTACCAGGAAGTGATTCACAGTTGTGAGATGGAGTAAAGGGGAGGAAGGAAAGATAATATAGTCTTTTTTTTAATAAATAAACCCCCCAAAAACAAATACTAAACCAAACACCAAAACCCAAACTGAAGCAGACAACAAAACTAATTGTGTGGTGATGATACAAAGCTTTGTAACAGATCAAATGTAGCTGTTTAAAAAAGGATACCACGGCCACATATAAAAGGTGCACCACAGCTCTGAGGCATCTTCTAATAAAGATAACATCTTTACTAGAAAGGAACAAAGTTCATCTTTTCCTGTTAAAGATGCCCATGCAGTAAAAGTGCAACTTAAATAATCGTAGCTAAATATTGACTATTTGTAGAACAGCTTTCATTCCTGAACTCTGCACATTATGTACTTACGTAACACAAGACTGTGCCACACTAGCTGTCAGATACGAATCTTTAGAGAGAAACTCGATAAAACTGTGAATCCTTTTCTGCCTTGGCTCTTTCTGACTCTATTTTCAAGAAAAAGTTCCGTCACAATTTAAAAGACAAGTAAAATTCTCTGGTGAATTTGCTCAGATATGGGTAAGAAAATATTCAGCAGCTAACATTTCTATTTTTCCTGCCTAGCTCTTGATGTAAAACTTATTAATGAGGACAGGTAGAAAAAAAAAAAAAGATGACACATAACCACAAAAGACTGACACAAACAACTAGAAGGCTTTGTGAGTAATAAAATATCCAGTGTTTGCATCTAGAAATGTTAAACTCCTGAGTGGCTTGGGAACCGTGACTTATGCGGACATTGTTATTACTTTGCAACCACCTTGTCTGATGACTTTGTACTGATCATGCAGTTCAATTCCCATCTAGAAAGACATAAACCTAGAAAGATAAGAAGAGATATGGATCCAGACTTATAATAGGTTAGAATACATAACCTTACTGCACTAGGAAACAAAACAAGCAGCACAACACACAAGCACGGCTTTTACTTCCTAGGCACAAACAACAAGATCTATACTTAGTGTTGTCTCACTCCTATATCTTATTTCTTCAGCCTGCCTCTCTTATGTTCAGATGTCATCGAGTCTCCTTTTGTTCGCTGTTCTGATTTTCAAAACTATCTTTGAAATTAATCTCTAATATTGGTTTTCATTACTCATTTATTATTTAACTACAGGCTGGTCTTGTCAATATTTCTTCTTCTACACTGTCATTTATTTATCACCTCATGAGCAGTGTTGAGCCATCCTATCCTTCACAAGATCTTGCTTTGTCTTGTGCAAGATTACAGTTTGTCTATTGGACTGTTCTGCCTCGTGCTTTTATATGATTCTCAATGAGGCTAGCTAACAGTTAAAAATTTAGCCAGTTTTGAGTCAGTCAGATTTCATCTTCTATTTCCATTCCTAAGGGTTGGTTTGTTGCATTTTTGGAGGGCTGTTTTTTTTTCATCCAATATACTCTTGGGCTCCAGTGTTATACAAATATATTCAGTAACTATACAATACACATTCATTAATGTAATAACTGAAGAATCCCTCCCCCAGAGAAAACCATGTCAGAGCTGCATACAGGATTACTATCAGGATTTGTTCTGTTGTAGAGATCTGGAGATTACATATCTTAATCAAAGAACATGAATGCTGGCCTCTCTAATTTTCCAGGTCAATGTTGGGCAAAGTTAACTGCAAGAAAGTGGTATTCTAACACACTGCTTTGAACTATCAGATATTTGGCCAATGGTTCCTTTTGTTAGCGTGGTGGCTGGTCAGAAGTGTTAAAATAATATGCTTTTGTAGCTATTGTTGAAAGGCAGTGAGAAAAGCAAACTACGCAATCTTGCTTATACTTTGTTTTAGAGAGCTTCCATGGAGTTACCCAGTGCAACAGACAGGTAAACAAAGTCACCAGATACACACAAATTAAAACCAAATATCCAGGTAACAGGCAATAACAATTCACGCATCAAGTCATAGTACATAAGCAGAGAAGTGGGTCAGAGATATTTGTGGTCCATTTATTTAATAACTGTACTGTCCTTAAGTGATGGAAATATGCTTAAAAGATAGATACAAAAAAACGGAGATGAAAAATATAGCTTTTTCTTTTGAACAGAACAGAGATTCTATTCCTCTGCTGAATTTCAGTTCATTCATTCTACTGTACTTGAATTCACAGTTGAACAACTAGGAGCATGATGGGATCTATTGACCACTGTGCGCCAAGCATAGCCTTTTTGTAAGTGCAGTACATCAAAGCTGTGCACAGGAAAATAGTGCCATTGAAGGAAAAGGATTTCAACATATATATAAGGATTGTTCTCATATAAAATCAGAGAACAATTAGTTTCAAAAACTAGAGGAAAAGAAGTCCCTTTAATTTTCCAACTTTGTCTAAGAGGCACCCTTCAACCCTCATTAAACCACAGTCAGGGTCATGTAACTGCAGGCCATTTACAAAATCACTGAGTCAGGAGTTCTGTTGGAAAAGAAACAATGTTGGAATGGAAAATAATTAGTTTATGGACTTAATTCAAAATTTTCCAACCTTTTTTACTGTGGAAAAAACCCCTGTATGGAAATATATTAACAATAAATAAAATGCATTAATCATAAATACCAGATGCCACTTTTCTGTGTAGGATATATACAACCTTTGGTTTATAATCTGGGAAAACTCATAGATCACTTACGCATAACAACCATACTGTCAGGAGGAACTGAGGATGCTCTTAACAAGATGGAAATTTCTTGGCACTTAGTAAGAGTACTTGTCTTAGTTTATCCCAATGTAGCCAAGAACTGGAGACATCTGAAGCTTCATATTAAAATATCTCACATAGCACAGTAGTCACTTGCTCTGCTTATCTTCGTGTTGTAATTAATAAATGTAGAATTGTTGAGGTTTCAGAACATTCAACAATTTTCATTATTAATGTGGCAAATAATTAGGAAACAATTACAAAGACAAACAACAACATAAAATAAAAGCAAATGTAACTATTCCTGACAACTGAAGAGACAGGCACAATTTTAACGTTTGCACTCAGTCTGTTCCCCAAACACATACTTGACACATCTTTTTGGAATTTAATGAATTGATGGATTATGACTTTCTGATGTTGAAACAACTGATTATTTTCTACACTTTGATGTACTGTTGCTATACAGTTCTTGCTGAGGCATAGTACATACATCTTAGAAGGCATAGTACATACTAAAACAAATTAGCATTTACAATGTTTTTAGTTTCATAAGAATGACATTCTTAAGTTTAGAAAGCTGTAAAAAGGTTGATCTATGATAATCATTTCCATAAAGTTTTTCTGCACATAACAGAAAGGAGACATGAGTGAAGACTAAATGGAAGAAGGGCCAAGTTGCACTATCTTGAACTCACTGTAAATCAGTCCTCTAATTCAAGGTCTATTATATCAGGTCTGTACTCCACACAGCTGGGTAGGTATTGAAACTGTTCTCTATATATATTCATAACTGGGATAGAGAAATGAAGGTTTTCCTTTCACTTCTTAACATCTCTGTGCTTAACTTATGCAACGTGCAACATCAGTCTACACATTCAAGACAATGTTGGAGCTCCTACATGGGTACTAAATAGAGGAAAAAATAACTGCTTACTTAATTTCACTGATATTATCAGCAAATTGCAAAGGATAAACTGAGCCTCCATTTCAACTATCTTCTATCCAGCTGGAAAATAAAGCAAACTCTTGTTATTGTTTAAATGGCTTTTTATACAGAACATGTTACACACAATTCCTGAAGCTGCATGAGCCAAAACAGGTGTTTCTGGTAGAACACGGGAGAGCTCCTACCACTGGCAGTTCAAATGCAGATGTAAACTATCAAATAAAAATTTGATCAATCTATTCTCAAGGTGTTAATACTTTTCTCAAATAGGACTTTGTTTCTTATGTAATTGAACAGCATGCTTCAGCAGAAGCAGGCCCATATCAGCTTTCCCATTTTAGTAGAAATTCTAGCTAAGCTTATGTATTTTAGGAGGTTGGACAAAGCAATCATGCATATTGGGTCTGTTTCAGTTAAATACTCGCCTGGTAATTTTATTTCCCCATATTGCAAAAACAGGTTTGCTTTGCAAAAATTTAATCGCAGCAGAGTTACCCACAAAAGTACACCCACCATGCTCTACTCTATATTCCCACGCTTTTTAATATTTGTTATATTTCATCTTTTAATGCAGTCCTAATGAGAGCATATTGGAACTCCACAGAACCAGGCTCATAAGAATGTGGTCTTGAAATAAAACGTGGAACAGAAGGAGCATTGTATTACGGCCTCTGTTAATGTTTTAATGCTTGAGAGATTTCCAACATGTTGGCAATGTCAGGACAAACCAATTTAATAAATTATTAACACTAATCAAACATTTTTATGATGGCAGTCAAAACTTCCTTGGCAGTTAAGGTTAACTCTGTTGAAGTTTGACAAAGATGTTACTGTTTGATGGAAACCATGTTTAAAACTACAGCCTTCTTCAAATCAAAACCTTGCACGGCCCTGAGCAGAAATGGTTAAGCAACAAGTCTTGAACTACATAAAGAAACGGTGAAGGCAGGGCTAGAGTCTGCTTCAGCAGCACGAGAGATGACGAATGGTAGTGAAACGTAAATTGATTACAGCGCATATAATTTGCCTGCCACTGCTTGGGATAGGATAGAGAGAGGCTGTTATTGGGAAGAGATAAAGCTTGGGCTGTTGAGGGGAGAGCGCTAAATCAATATACAAAGAAAATCGAGGAATTCCAGGCACTTGACAAGAGGGGTAGAGAGGAAAATAAAGAATCCTGACAGTTTTTGTGTATTAAACTTTTGGAGAAAAGGTATTTTAAAACATCCTTTCATTCAAAAGGCAACTAACAACAGCAACACCAGACAGCACCATATTCTCCCTCCAACTCCTCTAGCCTTGCCAGCTAGTTGAAATCCAGCACAGCAGAAGCTAATGAGGGGTATGGATTAACAATACACAGTTTCTCAGACCTTTCTTGCATCTCCCCTGGGGCACCCACAGTCTATACATCATCAATCTACTGCAAATTGATGTAGTCAGCCTGTGACAAGGGTCAGGTTTCCAGGACCAGCTACCAGGCATGATCTAGTCATTTTGAGTTATCAAGACAAAGCTCTGTTCTGCCGAGCTCTGGCCATATAAAATCCACAGCTCTCCAGGCTTTCAGTGAGACGAAATCAAACCATAGAGACCTCTCTGTTCTCCTCTATGCCTGCTGAGAAGTCAGCTCACCTTTCTGAAGTGACACTGTTGTTATTAGTTTGTGCTCTGTTACAGATGGTGCTCATAAACAAGAAAAACATGTGCTAATCCATCAGTTTCTTAATATTAATAAAGAATATTCTTATTTATTGGATGCTAATTATAAAAAATAATAAAATACATATAGGTATGTATTTTCAATATATGACAGCAATGAAGAAAAATGTGCTTTCTGATACAGGTTTCTAAGTAAGAAATTAGTTTATTGGAGTATCAAAACCTTTTGTTCACCCACAATGTTTTTTCCTGAATAATCATACATGGGATCTTGCTTTTATCCAACAACTCCTGTGCCACAGATTTTCCAAACACTGGAATTATAACGGATTAGTTTTACACATGCAAATCTGTGCTGGTGTTCCCCTAGCTTAGTTAAAGTCAGTAGATTTCCATGCAAACCTGGTGGCAAGTGTGCTTTGTCTCACTGAAGCCTTGCAACTGCATGTAAATGCATCTGTTCAGAGGTGAGGAGACACAAGAAAGTGACTATATAGCACATGAAAAAAACAATGCTCTGTCAATAAGATATGTGCAGTCCAAATTAAAGTAGATTTAAATCACTAGAAAGGCCCCTATTAAATTCAACGGTTCTGCTGGCATCCACATTTCTACAGAAGCTGCAGCAGGTAAGATTTACACAATACCTGCAAGTTTAGCACCACCTAAACTAAGAATTAATTGTTATTCCTGAAGAAAACTTTCATGGTGGTTCATAGAATCATAAAATATCCTGAGCTGGAAGGCACCCTCAAGAATCACTGAGTTCAACTCCTGGCCCTGCACAGGAGAGCCCCAAAGAATCACATCACATGCCTGAGAGCATTATCCAAACCCTTCTTGAATTCTGAAGTGTTGATCTTCCTCAGAATAATTTAAAAAACAGAACAAAAACAACCAAAAAACACCCCCAAAGTTTCATACAGAAAAAGAAAATTGGATTCTTGGCTCTCAGCTACCTAAAATATGGCAGGTTTCTGAGGCATCCAATATACTCAAGTTAGCTTTAAATATTCAGAGCTACTTCTGATCGAACATAGCTGTAAACTACCAGTAGAAAACAGATTTTTTTATTCATGCAGGTACTTAAATGAAATTCATTGCATTTGCTACTTATATTTCTATGAACGTATCCCATTAATATATTTTAGAAGGTGTATGTCCAAAAAAAAAAAATTCTTACAAACATTACCTAGAGATTTATTAAAAAAACCCAAATCCTCAAATTAATTTTGTGTCTTGTCTGCTCCAAAAGAACAACAAGCTTTGAAAATCCTACAAGAGAAGTGAGCAAACCAGTTGCAGTACAAACATCCGATGAACATTTTCTCATATTTATTCACGCAAGCATTCTGGAATTTCTCTGTCATGGATGGTCTTCCAAACACAACACCATGCATACGAATGTGCACGAAAAGCAAACAGAAAGATGCACCAATATCTTTGAAGCAACTTTGTGGCTTTTATCTGATAGACGCTTGCAAATACCTTGTTTCATTATTCACTCCAGTTTTTCATGCTGCCAGTAAACCTCCACAGGGATGGAAAAAAAAAATAAAACAAAATCTCTGAATTGCCAAGCAACCTCAGTTCTCATCTTCCACTAGCCCCTCTGGACAGTCATGTGTCCTGAGTAAGTTTCTAAAACATAATTTTGCATATGCGTTCAAAAATTAGGCTCGTACTCAAGTCATTTTCATGATCTCTCACAAAGAGTTTCTGCCACTGAGTAGCCAGTGATGACAAGTCCTTCTTTCTGTTACACTAGTTAACATTTACATCAGTTGGGACGTAACCAAGACTGTGACATTCTTCCAAAAGTTGCAAGAGACTCTAAGAGAGCACTTCGGGGAACTGTATTCAACCTGTGGTGCGTAGCAGATAGATATTAAATACACTTTCTTGAAGAACCAGTACTTAAACCTTTCAAAGTTCCCTAAAAGGAAAGCTCTTTAACCTTCATTTACCTACTTTTGTTTTTTACACGTTTTTCTGTGTGGGTGCACATACATTCACCTGTATAGCACTTAAATTCCAGTGCCTGTATAGCATTAGGCACATTTCCCATCAGTTAAAAGTCTCAATTTAAGCTGATATGAATGGAAGCTTAGAGGATGATTGCAGCTCTTTCAGTATACTACCACTCATAAGTGATTTTACCTAATAATTTTGCAGGTCTTTTGATTTATTCTATGCTAAAGACAAAAGCTGCATTCATATCAAGGGAGGTGATTGCCCCTCTCTGCTCTGCACTGGTGTAGCCCCACCTTGAATATTGTGTGCAGCTTTGGGCACTGCAATATAGGAAAGACACTAAACTATTAGAGAGTGTCCAAAGGAGGGCAATGAAGAGGGGAAGCCATACGAGGAGCAGCTGAGGTCACTTAGTCTGTTCAGCCTGGAGAGGAACTTCCTCGTGAGGGGAAGAGGAGGGGCAGGCACTGATCTCTTCTCTGTGGTGACCGGTGACAGCACCCAAGGGAATGGCCTGAAATTGTGTCAGGGGAGGTTTAGGTTGGATTTAAGAAAGAGAAGAACAGGGACAACTGGAACAGGGACCCCAGGGAAGTGGTCACAGCACCAAGGCTGACAGAGTTCAAGGAGTATTTGGACGATACTCTAAGGCACATGGAGTGACTCTTGGGGATGGTCCTGGCAGGGTTGAGGGTTGGACTCAATGGTCCTTGTGGGTCCTTTCCAACTCAGCAACTTTTCCAACTGTGATTCTGTGATTACTGCAGCTCATTACTCTTGGTGAAATTATTTAGAGTAGACACCTTTAGAACAGATGATAATATAAAATGAATATACATTTTAAAAGCAAGCATCAGCACCTTAGAGAAATACAGGTTCACCTGAAGTGATCTGTAAGTTTAAGTTGCCTTTTATTTTTTTCTGTTGTTAAAAACTACAAGGAGGAACAAATTTTCTCTTCAGTGGAAGTATATGTAGAACAGGCTTACAGAAATCACTAGTTATCCATTTAAGTACTTGACTGTGTATCATTAAGATGTGCCAGAGGAAAGAACTTTGCAGGTGTCTCAATTTGAGGAGGCAAGTGGTAGTCTGTTCAAATTCTGTCTGTACATGGAAGCCCATGGAATATATGTCCCCCGAATGAGCTCTGCACTGCTGACCTCCATTTAAAATCTCTACTGCAGCTTCACCACTGCTGAGAGTGCTTGCTAGCTTTGATCAGTAGTGAAGGATCAAGGCTAAAATCCCGATTCACAGCTGGAGGAAATTTAAGTCATCATCCAGACATGAAGTTTTACCTATCATATCTGGTAACAGAGCACATCAGCACCAATCATTTCCCTCATCTAGAACATTTGCCTTCACTCCTTCTCCCAACTGCAGCAACACCTCCTACACAACTAATCCCTACAGGAGTGGAAAATCTTGCAGCAGCTATTGCCTTAGAGGAAAACTATTAAAAATCTAGCCTCCAACCTCAAGCCAGGATGCTTCAGTTCAGGCCAAACCTGGGTCTGTTCTGACTGCTCTCTTCACCTACAGAATTGTTACTGCTTTCTTCTTCCTATGCTAAACTCAGCTGCTGTTCAGTGTAAGTCAGCTTTTTGAGCGATAATAAACCAGAGTGACTTGCCTGTGCAGCACATTGCAGAGAATCTTCTAACACTGTTTACAGGAAAGTTTATTATTCCCCTCCCAGACCAATGCTGCTGCTCTTCCCACTTTAAAGGGTCCCACCTTTCTTTGCTCCTCTTCTCATCTGTCATTATTTGGCTGCTTATCCAAGGGCACACGAGCTTCATACAATTTTTAGAATCTCTTATTTTTGGAGAACAAAATACCTTCCCCCATCTAAGAGAACTGATGTACTCTGCTGGCTTCGAATTTGTAAAATATCTCTCTGTTGAAGCAGCTGCTGAATAATTTATATTTCTTAGAACCAAGCTGAGAATATGTACATTTTTCTTTGATACATATGGTATAGTTGCTTTTCCTTCCTTTCCATTGCCATCTTGTTTTCCACTTAAAATTTCAGTGTAGGAAATTCTGAAGACTTCAGAGCCTGGGAAAAGTATTTGAATTTAGGGAGCGAGAGAGAAGGGGCGTGCAATTTATTAGTGAGTTGGTTTTTTTAATGAAAGGAAAAAATCCTGAACAGCTTGCAATTAGCAGCTCTGAAAAGTTACAGTTTCTTCAATGGCACACAGCACGCCAAGTAAACCTACAAGAGATTCCTTAGCTTAACATGCCTGGAGCAGGATACAGTTCCTCTAAATCAAAGCACAGCTCACACTAACAGTTGCAGTATGTTAGTGGCTGGATGGCTGCTTTATGAAGAATTATAAAGTGACACAGCAGTCTGGTTGAAAAAAGCACACACTAGGCTTTGATGTTTTTAACCACTGACTTCAAGAGGACCAACAGAGACCTTCCTGTTTTTATTGCAGCCTCTCTATCATCCCTCCCCCTGCTCACTCCCTACTCTCCCACTGCTAGATGGGGGACTGTTATCTTTCAGTCACTTTGTAAGCTTGACTTGTTTACAGACTGAATGTCTCTGTTTATAGGCCTATATCAGAGAACAAACAGGGCAAGTGTGACTTCCTAGGACCTGAAATGCGATGCTTTTTCCTCTTGGGCAAAAGCAGGAGTGGCAAGGGAGGGGAAAATGAAGGGGGAAAAGAGAAATCCAGTAATTGTCCTTCTTGCCCATCTTCCCTCCAGGATAAATGTACACACCTGTATGGTACAAAGGCATTTTAAGAGCCAGCTGCTTAAATGCTAGCTTATCAAAACTCCATGAAAATCCACAGCACTCGTCTTGTCAAAACCAGGTCCACTTCAGAAGCTTGTCCTCCAACAGCAAAATAAAGGCTAAATAATATTTTCTCTTAAACTCCCTATTTTTAAAGTTCTTTATTATAGATCCATTTAGATGCTTATTTGGGGAACCTTAAAAGCTTAAATGACATTTTACTGGGGACATTTAAAGGGTGTCAGTGGGGTAACTTTAAGCACACACACTGTAATGGTGAAATTTTAGAAACCATTAATGGCATGACTTTGTATATTCCTTCTTATCTGAAATGATATTTTACCTCAGGCATAACCCTAGTCCAGTCAATAAGAACAGTCCTTAATAAGGTACTGAAATGACATGAAAGTCAGTCTGCTCACACTGCTAATGGCAGATTTCAGTTTTCCACAATGCTCAGATTATAAACACCCCAGAGGAGGGATGGCTTTGGCCTTACTAAGGATGTCTTACAAATAAAATAAAAATTGACAGTGTACAATTTCATCAGTTTTAAAACAGCACCCAAGTAGACATTACATAAATGTGTCCTGGTGCCTCTCTGCTGGCAAGATCAGAGTTGTTCCTCTATCTGGCCTAGTCTGAAGACATCCAAGGGCTGTCTGGCCTTTCAGTTTTCTCCCGCAGCAGCAAGTTTGTCCAGAAGATACCCTGAGTCCATCCTCCTGTTCACAGCCAGCCCCACCAATTCACCATGTCATCCTTCCACTTTCAGGTCCTACCTCACAGGAAGAGCAGGCTTGTACATTTGACATTTAACACATATGGGGCTTCCTCAGCACAGACTGTGGAGAACTTTATGCAGTCTCCTTACTTGGGAAGCTGTGGGGACCTGCAAGCTCAGGACACACCAATCCTGTCAACACATAAGCAACAAGCAAGGAGACAAAATAACCCTGCACAGAGCCCCAAAGCCTTCCGGTGCAGCTCAGCATAAGGGAAAGGCAGAGATTTGTGGCCATTCTGTTTTGTTTTAAATTAAATTGTTTGAGACACCCATATTCGTTTCAGTTTTTGGTCTCATCTGTGGAAGACAGAGCAAATTAAACTACGAGAGTAGAAGGGGATTTTTTAATCATGAAAACACTTTTTCTCTAGAGACCAAAAGCATATGTTTGAATTAATGGAGTCTAATCATAATTAGGATAGATGCAAGAGAATTTAAGTTTTCCTCATCATGCATAAACTTCCTCCAGCTCTCTTTAGCAGTTTCACATGGGGATGATGAGGCTATTTAACCTAACAAAAGACCTGGCTTGAATCCCGGATCAGAATTCGCATACACATTAACTTCTGGTTTTGGCATGCAGATATTATTAACTCTTCTTCTGTCCATTTTTACATGCTCCTCCTTTAAGATGGCTGAAAAAACACTATAGTGTTCAGTTATAAGTAGAGAAGTGGGGCTAAATTTGAAACACATGCCTTTCTTTATCATG
>VXAY01000172.1:595975-628545 GCA_013399855.1 Oxyruncus cristatus
AAAACAAGCAAACAAATAAAAAGCCACAAAACTCCCCACTAAATACTTCTTCTGTGTTAGCAAACTGAATCAGTTAATCAAGGGATTAGCATAAAAACCAGATGACACTTATGGGACCAAAAGCCTGACTATCAGCTCAAAGAGTGGCCAAAAGGGAAAACAAGAGCAGTGAGTCACCGGATCTGCTCTCTCATCAGAGCACCCCGAAGTACAGTGAGAGGTTGGGAGCACTGAGGTGATGAAGCCAGCACAACAGGCTTGATGTATGACAGATTTTATCCCAGTTTTCCACCTGATGCTTACTTATTTATTCATAACCCCAGTGCAGAGGTGCAGGTCTTTTAGTGCCAGTTCTGTGCACTTGAATATCTCAGGTGATACGCAGAAAAACAACATAGTGAGGGATCTGAAGGTCTGAAGTGGGCATGAACAGAACTATATGTACACTTTTGTTGTTAGACATATGGGGATCTGGTGTTTCACCTACAGTTAGTTCACACCATCTCTTCAGCTGAGTGGTGGCTGTCGTCTGTCCCTGTCCGCACCTTCTTAGCCCTACCACTGTGTCCTTTGTGTCAGTGTGGCTGTTCGGGTGCCTTTTCAGTAAACTTTGTGGCAGAAGACACAGGGCCACTTTTGAAAGCCATGCTGGCTCATGCCCATTTAAGTAAGTGTATTTGAAACTGGAGAATTATTGCTCCACGAGATTTAAGGTACAAAGATATTCCTGGAGTACCCTAGCAGTCTGGTTATGCATTGCTTTTCAACTTGGGGACTCTTGAATGAAATAAAAGGTTAAACAAATATATGAACATCATCCATTTATACACAGGTAGCAAAGGTACAAATGAGGGCACCAGGAACAAGATAATGGTTAAGCTGTTTCACTGAATTTCATGATTTTTTTCTTTTAATTTTTACATGCTATGGACTTCAAACACTCTTTAAGAAGTGTCTCTGTTTTCCTACGAAGACAGTAGGATCAGGCCTTGCTATTGACTAGGATCATTACAGAGGACATGGGAAGGGGTGGGGGAAGAAAATTTTCTCCAGGGAAGTGTAAAAATTATCCATGGCACTGTACCAAACAGAAAGCCCATGGAGCTTCTCTGGACCAACAGCTATACAGCCAAAGCTCTTTCTGGCTGATCTGGAGATATTTACTTTGAATCACCATTTATATTGTTTTATTACTTGTCCACAAAAATTCACTTAGACTGAAACCTGGCACTCTAAGATATGAAATAGGAGTGTGAAGAGTTTCATCAAAGTTTCTTAAAATAAAAAAGAAAGGAAAAAGAAAAGATAAATATGTTGTATTTAATTTTAACTTAAACATGCACAAATGAAAACAAAAAGCCTTCCCAGTTTGAACTGTTTTCCCTCCCTTGTGCTTGTCTAACTTAAACAAACTTTTATTTAAAACACATTTTCCAGACACTTAAGACCTTTGCTTGAATTATGCATTTCTGGAATTTCTGATTTAAAATTGAGATGACTGAGTAGCAAATACAGCAGAATAAGAACACAAGCTCTGTGCTTTTTATTTTTAGCAAGTTTTATTATATATATCAATATTAAAATCTCTCCATAAAGTTTACCTAAGGATTGAAATAATACTACAGGTAAGATTTCCTCCCCACTGAAGTGCTCTGTTGGCTTTGGGTTGTGGCAGGCGGTGGCACATCGCAAGAGAAATGCCCCGTCTTGTCATTAAATAGTCAGAGTGTTTCTTCAGCCCACAAGTCACTAATGCATAGAACTGCGTGGCTGACTTCAGTTAAACAACTAATTAAATTGGTTTCACAAGCCCTATGTTAGCTAAGTGCTTAAATATCTTTCTGGACTTGAACTGAGCTCAGCTTTATGAGCTGAGCTTCTTTAATTGACTGCCAGATCCACCATAATGGGAGAGTTCTAGGCATACTGGGGAATTCCTAAGGCATGAACAGATCTTACAAACAATGTTGGAGAAAAGATAAATACTAAGAGGACACCTCTTCAAGTAAGAAAAATTGTATCTAACCATGACCACATTCATTAAAATATCTCAGATTAATGTAAATTTGTGTTTCATGGCTTTACTTAAACACAGAGTTGACTTTTTTTCCTCCCCTTTAATTCATTTAACATGTACTCACTTTAGTTTCATTATGGAGCAAAATTTGAATGAGTATAAATCCTGGGAGTTTTACCACCTAATTAAAAACATGTTCCTGTTCCACACATTGATTCCACTCATGTCTCAAAGGGTTAATTAACAGTCTTTACACATTCTGTATTTAGCTCAAGGTACAAAGCCAAAAACATAAATTATGTCTTAGACAGAAACAGGAGGTGCAGATGGTTTTTGAATTTGGTCCTTAGTGCATTTTACACTAGCCAGAAATATATACTGTATAAAACCAAAACAATGACACAGTAACCGTAATTAATGTACAGTTATATTTAAAATGGTTTTGCCCTTTTGCAACTTCATATCTTTTAGGCATCTAAAACAATAACTGAAAGCTTGCTGCAGTCAGAGGTCTATAGAAGAAGCCTTGAGACAGGAGTGCAACAGGGATCTTGTAACTGAGAGAGACAAAAGACAAGTATGAAACTACACTGTTGTGTACCCAACAGATAATCATCTGACAAAACCAAAATTAAACACCGGAGTGACAACAGAAATTAGCACACAGATTGACCAGCTCTCCGGTTACAAAGCAAACACCCTATAAAATAGCACTAATTTGGCATTAACTTTAAATGAAGCAGAATTATTAACTGACACTACCAGCTTAAAAGAAAAGTGAGAGATGACCTTTCTGAGAAGCAAATGCTTAAAAAAGGGCACATGAACCCTGCTTAGCCCACACAAATCATGCTAGTCCCCCATCACCAGCTCTCACTTACATAAATATTCTATTGAATCCAAATGGGGAAAGGACCTGGTAAAAGCCAACATTAATGGAGACAGCTGAATGAGACCATTGACTGAGGGGCTGCTAATTAGGTAAAAGTGTTTGCAGGTTTGAACTCACATTCAATTGATACGGGACAGTGGTGGAGGTGGAAGCATGAAATGAATAGAGAAGACAACCAGACCATCTCATTCCCTATTGTTACCAGCTGTTCTCTTCCAACAGCTAAGTGGCCTTGGACATGTCATGACATTTCTTTTTTCCTCTAGTGTCTCTTAATGGGATTTTAACTATCCTCTAAAGGTGCCATGAAAGTGAGTTAATTTTTAACAGGAGTTTTGTAAGAGACCCATTTAGTGTAAGTTTACAGATTTGTGGAATGCCAATTACACATGCTCTTCAAGTTACAGTTGCAATTTAGGATTGCAATGGTCTTGGACATAAAATACTAGTATTCCTACAAACCACATACAGCTAAACTAATACTCCACTGCAAGACTGCAGCTCCAGCTATGTTGCCTGTCTTCCCACGTCAGAGCATCTGCCCCAAAAGGGTGCTCCAGTCTGTGGTTTCAGAGCAGAACATAAACAATTCTCTAACCCTTGACTTAAAATTGAACAGCTCGCCGTTTTTTATGAGCTGACTATAAGGCGCTGTGGTCCTATTAAGGTTTCCTTGCTCATTATGCTAACAATTTTGGAAGCATACATCTAATCTATCTTTAGCCTTTAAATCCTTCAGTAAAGCAACAACGTTGATACCTCAGGGTCCAGAATCTGAAAACTAGGTTCTGTAGTTTGCCAGCTCCTCTCAGAAGTATGTTTTTGTATTTAGAAGCAATCTGTTTCTGAATCACTTAGACATCACCAAATGGTTTGTGTAGCTAATGGCCAATCATCTGTAATCTGAAATTTAAGAGGAGGAAATTATATGGATAATACCTCCAATAAAAATGCAGAATGCAATAGTCACATTTTCATGCATTTCCAATTTTGTGCCAAGTACTTTGTGTTCCAGCATTAAAGACATATCTGTCAATGAGAGGCTTGCTTCTTCCTCTATACAGAATAGTAGTTACTTCTTTTTGCTTTATCCAGAAAATGATAAAAGCATGGCAGCATGGCCTAGCTGGAGTCAGTAGTATTCATTGAGAAAGCATTTTTCTACTTCTTCCAAGAGTCAGAAAGCACTCTGGGAGCATGGTTTGGGTAACATTAGTGCTGGATGTCATGGCTAAAGTCCAGGCCTTAGTTTCCCTGTAAAAGGTGAAGCTGAACCCAACAAATGTTATTTTCAGCTGCCATGCCTGTGATGTGGAGACTCACACTGTCTTTGCCCTGTGTGTGTTCCGGGGGACTACCTGCTATTGTCCTCCTTTTTCTACCTCCCACTTCCAGGTGAGAGTCAGAGATGTCCCAGGGGAAGCTCAACTCCCTGCCATCCCTAAGATGGCAAAGTTGCCCCACTTGCAGGAAGTAATGCTTGCAGTGCTGTAGAAACAATACAGCAAATTATGAAAGAATTTGTAGGAGAAGAGAGATTTTATTTTAAAACAAAACTGATTTCAGACATACACTCATACTTCCACCCACACTAATGAACACTAAGGCTTGCTGATCTTGTTTGACTTGCTGTTGAGTGTACTTGTTGTGCATGAATATACGTGTTATACAGCATACATGCATCCAGATGCTCATTTCCTGGTATCCAGGCTTCTCTGCAGTGACACAGAGGTCCTGTCACCTATCACCTGCTCGTCATGTCTCCTCTTCTTCCACAGCTGGCAGCCTGGTGCTGGTTTTAGATGTACCCTTTTGCACGTTTCAGGGCATGACACTGATTAATTTCTCCATCCTGTTCCACCTCTGTGAGTCATCAGGATTTACTCACTCTACTTCGTCTTGCAACCTGGGTGTCTTGAAAAGCTACACACATGTAATAGGATCCTGATGATCTGCTAATCCAACTGCCATTCTTGTAACCCTTCTCCAGTTGCCTACTCATTCTTGTATTTCTGCAACCAGACTTACCCATTTACTCTCCTGAGATGCTCATTTTAACATTTCTAGTATGACTCCCCGCATTCTCCATCAGCTTTGGTGGGTCACTTCTAAGGAGTATATAGAACTTTTTCTGTTGCAGCCTCTGAGTAACCAAATTGCGTTGGTCAGCAGCATTCAGCCTTTTTGGTTATGTAGAAGGGAAGGTAACAGAGCCCTGCCTGGTATTCTGAAATACCCACAAAGGATACAGCCCCAGTAAATTATATCAGCTGGTGATGCTGAATATATGGGAAAGGATGAGTAAATTTGATGCACCAGATAGAACAATGCTCCATAGCCAGAACAAGGGAATACAGTCAGATCACAGGTAATGAGTATGGGAAGGAAAACAGCAAGCACAGTACAGAGCAAGAGTTCTTTCTATTTCAGATAAGTCCCTGAAAAAGATGAAAAAAAGAAGTAAAGTTATACCAGGTAAAGAGCAAAGTGTGGATGAAGGAAAGTTCCTTTCAAGCAGAAATATCTGTGAGTACTCTGGAAGGAAAATGAATTTCTCACAAAGGGGATTGCAACTTTAAAATAGAAAAAGACTAGGAAACAATGTTTGTGGCAAACAGAAATATAAATTACTGGATATCTCGAATATGACATTATCTCATACACTCTTCATCAGAATACCACAATAATAGAGACAGAACCAGCACCTCAGTGGGGTTTCCAGGATGATGACTGCTGGAGGCATTTACAGAGGAAGCCATTCACTATTTCACCTATAGTAACAAATCCCTTATTCATATTCTTGTCTGCCAGTAAATACCTTGGGGGCTCCGTGTGGGACCTAAGTGCACACCTGAAATTTAAAACAAGTGCTTTTCTGAACAGTTGTGGCCTTCAGCACAAGTCAAAGTCCTCTACTGTAATGTATAGTGCAATATCTAGGTTTTAGCTGGATCCTAGTGCTGCTGTAAGATGTATAGAAATGGAATGCTTACAGTGGGACAAGTGTTACAATTAGTGAGAAAAGGAAAAAAGGAGGAAAAAAAGGAAAAAAAGGAAAAAAGGAAAAAAGGAAAAAGGGGAAAAAGGAAAAGCGAAGTAAAGAAAATATGAAAGCAAGATAATGCAGCAGAAAGGTAAGGAACAGAGAACACAAAGAGAGAGAGAATAAGCAATTTCGTCTCTTAACCCTCTGAAATTAACCCTGTATTCCACATCTATTACAGCATCTCTCAAGTGTCTCGCTCGGTTTTCCCCTTGTTGCTCTCTCCACTCCCCAGCCACCACTTGAGGCAAATAATTGCTTCCTGTTCACCTCACCTAGTTAGTTTTAGTTGAATTCAGGTTTTCCCAGCCTGTTTAGCTCTCTTGAACCCATCCAACAAAAATATAGGCATATTTATTCAGGATAATATAGACATTTCAGTACTAACTTCTTAATTTCAGGGTTCATTGTTGCTACCCACCAAACCTTATGCATTTCATACTCTAATAACTGAACCATGAAAATTACAGCTAATTTTGAAACACTGCTGAGGATGGATGGGAGAGAGGAGGAAAAGAACCCTGGAATTACAAAATTACTAGCACAGTCTGGTTAGAAAACTGATAATTTTCCACATCTTGCTTTGTAGAAAGAATACGTATGAATGCAGTAACTTTTATTCTTTAGGTGTCCACTCAGGGTTGCTGATCTTGTTCAACTTGCTGCTTCTTTTCTTTTAATACCCTTCTTTACCAGTTTGCTTAAGTGCTATATCTAGGAACATTTGGCAGCCTGAGCAACACAGACAGAAATCTGTTGTGTGAAAAGAGTAAATCCAATCTATTTTCTGGAACTGATTAACCATTTTTTTTTTTCCAGTCTAGGGCATGAATCCAAAAGATAGCATTCTGAGCCTAGTCTGACTTCATCCCCATATGTACCAAAGACACTTCATGCCTGATGGGAAGGAAGACAGTTACACAAATTGAATTAAAAAAAAAAAAATCTAGATGGAAGAAGAAAGATGTCCATTTTGTTATATGTAGAACTGAGGATAAAAAGTGAAGAAAATATATGGTGTTAAATATGCAAATTGCTCCTTACTTGCATTCTTTAAAAATCCCTCTTTTTTAATAAAGAAAATTATTATTCACCTCTTCCAAGAAGTAACTTTTTTGTACCTAGAAGTCCCAGACCATATCCTTCTTGTATCCATTTCACAGTGTTTCCATTTCAAGGCAGAATAATAAGAGAATATATTCCTAGAATGATGGGAAATGATCTCATAGTACAGGACTCTGTGCCACAACTTCTCTTTAGCTCTAGAATGTTTAACAAGCCCTGCAAATTAGGTTTTGTTGTACCAGGAATGTTTAAACTTTGTATTTTACTTGCTGTGAATTAAACTAGTGTCACCCTCTAAAAGTTCAAATAATCTGACTTCCTGTGGAAAAACAATCAGGGAGTAAGTTACGGCACTTCTGAGTCAGCAGTTACAGTTCACACATTGGAACAGCATCCACAGTCTCTGTGCTCTGCCCCTGTTGGGCAAATCAGCTACGTCCAGATAATCTCAGGCTGGTCCAAAGACCAATGAAATAAAAGGAAAACCTCCTTTCTGTTTCTATTAGCCTCGGATCCAGCCCTCAGGCATTGAGTTCAACCCAAGTCCAACCCCAGTTTATGCTCTCTGCTCTGTCTAACCACATACCATCCCAGCTCCAGGTACTGCAAACCTGAGGCGATGAAGGAGGTATTGAGCTATTCCCCCATGCAAACATTGCAAAACATAGTGTTTGTGTTTGGCCTTCTGCCAGCCTCTGTACCCTAGGGAATTTCACCTCTATATTTATATCAGGATGAAAATCTCAACTCAATAGTGCCATAAGGAAATAATTTCTTGTTTTCTCTAGTATCTGAAGGTCTTAAGATTTTTGAACTGGATTGAAAAGGGAATAAATAACTTCTGTGAAATAATGGAAATATCACTTAAGTAAGCTTTTGGTGCAGAATCTTGGAATTGGGTCCAAAGGAAAATAAGATTTTGTATTTTAATCTTAAAAAGAAAAAAAAAAAAAAGAAAAGCTTGTGCTTTATTGCTTGGTTTGCCAATGGAAAAACAAACAAACAAAAAACCAGCTAGTCCATTCAAATGCACTTTATGTACTCATTCTGAGTAGCGTGTGCATGCCAAGAACATTTTCTACTATACAATTCTCTTTCTATGTATAACTGTATGTTTCATTTTGCCTAGAAATAACCTCACAACATCACACAGTAGAAAAACAATGGCAAGATAATTAACTACCCACAAATCAACATTGCTGCATGGGCTTGCAAGCCAGCACTTCAGATGATTGGGAAGTCCAAGTCTATTTTTAATGTCATATTTGTCCCCCAACCATTGCTTCATCAGCATGATAAACATTATAATTTGTGGCTCAAAAAAAAAACTAAAAAAGAAACCTACCTGGGCAAAACCTTATTTATGCAACTCTATAAGCACCCAGACCGGAACATGTGAATCAATAAATTTAAGCAAAACAGTAATAAACAAACCAATAGGTTGCCTTCAGTGTTTTCACTTGTGCTATACTGTGATATTATCTTTTGGTATATAGTGCAACTAGAGGACACAGGAATCAAAGCTCTTTAGTTAGTTTGCAAACTCCCACTCATTGCTGCAAGCAATTTTCTTGTCTGCCCAATGTATTTATTTTTTCTATAACAAAATACACTGTGTGAGTTGTTGAGGAGGCAGTCAGTACTGCATTTCTCTATTAGTATGTGTAGTGTTTATCCCAGGCTTTCCTAGTCAAGAAAAACAGGCCATATTGAGTGAAAAACTTGAACCACTGTGTTGATTTAGGATTATATGCTTCATCAGCTTAAACAGTCACCAGAAATAAACCTGGTGCCCAAAGCAGCCAGGGCGAGGAAGCAGAGCTGATGAACAGATGGAGTTCGTAATAGAAATGGCTGCACAGAAACACGGTCTAAGTTTTATCAGGGTGATGAAATCACAGTAAATCAGCACAAAGACTCAAAAATTTACCTGCTTGTTGTCAACTATAACCAGGTTCTGTATGATATTTTGACTTTTCACATAGACATCAGCATCCATTGTCTATGAGATTTAGTCTCTTACTGGATCAAGCTTATGCTGACCTATGAGCAGGTTTTACTTGTTTTCCTAATTTAGCTTTCTAGAGAATTAGCACCAGTAAGCTTTGACATTTTCTTATTTTGAACAGTCAAACAGAGATGGTCAAACAACCTTTATGGAACCCCCTCAGCTAGAGAGTTCAACAAGGCCACCAATACTACACCTCTGCCCCTTCATTTCTTCTATTTAGTGAACACAGAGAAGAGTGTACAAACTGAATATTCCTCCTCCTAAAAGAAGCTGTATCATCCTAAAATCACAACAGAGGAGCATTTCTTCAAAAGTCTGAAGGGGTATTTTTTAAGGTAAAAAGAGTTTATGAACCAATGCAGAGCAGTTTCCTGCAGTTACTCCTCAATACAACACTTTATGATGTATGTGTTACTTGCATTAAAGTATATAGTCAGAGATAAAACCTCTGGATAGAGAAACGCTTTTCTCCACCTTTCTGAATGCTCTTGTTAATATCTCCCTCCAAGCTGTGAAAAGCACCCCAGATTCCTTGTTCCTAACCTAGGGTGCTAGAAATACGCAGAAGAAAAGGAATAGAGAAAGTCACAGAAAATCAATAAAGTTCATCAAATGTCCATTGGAGAGTAAAGAAACAGACTTTCTAGTCTCTCTCGCCCTCTTGTTTTCCCAGACTCTGGTATCTCCAGTTCTTTGGCCTGAAGTAAATGTGGCTGACTGCTTTTGAGTTTTGAATTTCCTTTGGGAAAGCTGAGAAGCCCCCTGCTCACCTAGTGTGCAGCATACCTGAAACAGTACTACACCTCACCTTGGTTAGGCAAAGCCATGCCAAGGTAGACGAGTATCTTTGCTTTAGGCTGTAGGGCTGCCTGAACCCACCTTTTTTTTTAGGGTGGAAACAACTTCCTAAGGAGAAAAAATTTGCAAAATGGTAACAAAAATGCAGACCTTCAGCATTTTGAGTAGAGCCTAAATACTTCGGTAAGAATATTGCCTTTGTTTAACCTCAGCAGACACTCCTTTACTTGGCAACTCAGTTGTAGAACTCTCAGCTGGCAACTCTGTCCTGTAGAAGAGAACAATGCTGTTGGTTTATGAGGACGAGAAGGTTATTTGGATAACTGAGTGGCAACTTGAAGACCTTTTCTGAGGGGACCCAAGCTCTGGCTAGAGGCCCAGCAGGATATTGTGGCTGTGCCTGGTTGTTTAAGGGCAATCAGTGCATGGGGACATGTGTGGATTTCTGATGTGAGGTCTGTTAAAGTTGTTATCCCCTTCCCATGAGCAGCTCTCTTTTTTTATTTCTTTGCCTTATTTCCTCTTTCTAGCTGCGTATGACCATGGTCAAGAATCAAGAAAGAAACATTATCTTTTAATGCAGAGCAAGAAACACTGCTGGTATGATGAAAACAGCACTTCCCATAGAGGTGGTCTATTTCTCACCCTCCTCCTCACTGAGGGGAGTTTTCCCTTGTTCTCTTCTTGCTCCCACTCACAACCAACTGACTGGCCAGGCTTGTTTTAAAAGTTAAGGTGCTGGTATCTTCACAGAAGGTCAGTGGTATTTAAAAATGTAGCTCATTTTTACTCAGCTTCTGATGAGAAAACATAGTTATTTCTGAAAGCTGCTAAGCCAAGCTTTCCCTGAAAAGAACAAATGTTCTTCTATGTCAAATTTACATTCTTCACTAAGTACAAAACCACATCTAAAATACTGTATTTCATTTAAAGGGAAGGTGAAACTGGGCTGCACTAAGTTATTTCATGACATAGAGAAGTAAGAATAATATAAAAAAAAGAGACCTGGCCACGAACTTATAGTACTTTTCTCCCAGTACATGTGTGACTCATAAAGAGTTGAAGTTGCCAAGTCAAACACTAAGAAAGTCAGAAATGACAATCTACCTGACCTTGCTCTGGTCTCCCTGTGAACATATGATGATTACACAGTCAGGGCTTTTTTGGGGGGGGTTTTGTTTGTTGTATTGTTTTTTTTTTTCCCCTCCCAGTTTGTTGTTGTTGTTGTGTTTTCTGAGTGGGTCTTTGCCTCATTATGTGAATTGAAATGCAAACTTCTTACAGAAATACAATGCTCAGTTGGCTGTTTTGACTTATTTTTCAGTGTGTGATTATGGCCTTTATGTGCTTTGCTTTATTTGAAAGCTATTCTCAGGATAGCTTTATTAATTTCCTCAAGATTTTTCATGTCATATTCAATACAGTAGTAACTGAGTGTTTCATATGTATTAATTATCTTCACAGTATAGTTTCCATTTTGCAGCTGATATGATAGTAGAAATTTCATTTTTTTAATTGTGACACCTGGGAATTAAGTTTTCACAATACTTACGTGCCCACAGTACAGGTCCTATTGCCTTCTGCTGCACCCCTGAACACTGGAAATAAGAAAAAAGGATATCTCAGTCATGTTTGATAACGTCTGGTTTATCGACTTGCTTAGTGTCATCTCACAGGAATACTGGAGAGATGGACAGAGACTATCCTTTACCTTTCAGTAGTCCTCACTTAGTGCAGATGATGATATAAATGTTGAATCCACATCCAAAGGCACATCCTGCTTGACTTCACAGCTCTGGCGCATCTGAACAACAGCCATATCTTGTGTGCTGAAAAATGCAAGGGACTTGTGACTTAAAAACAAACTACATGATTAAAATGCAAGTGTCTGACCTGAACTGAAGTTTGCAGTCTCAAACTTCACTTTCATAATACTTGCCTCAAAAATCTTAATAATGTTCTTTTAATATGGACTTGCACATGTAGTGCATGTGCATAATACTTTTAGTGGGAAATCTGGCAGAATCTTGCAGCATCACTATTGCACCAATTTTTTTAACCAAGCATGAGAAACTTGAAACTGGAATAAAATCTAGTGCGGAAAAAAAGCAAGAGAGGTAAAATTATATTTACCAAGAATTAAGTTAATCTCTGTAAGAGGCCACTATAAGTCCAAACACAATATTAATTCCAATGTTTCAGAGTCTAAATAACATTTAATTGGTAAAAATATCTTGTGATGAGAATGTAGAATTTTACACTACTTTTATTAACTAGATACTATTTTTAAACCTTCTCTATTAATACAAAATAAATCTTAAAATATCATATTTATTTAACACTGTTAAATCCAGTGTTACTCCACAAAATGTATCTCAGTTAAGCCAAATGCTGGTTTTTTGACATGAGTAAGCAGCAACTGCCATTCATGGTTTATTGCCTAAACAGACTTTGTGTCCATCCCAAGGAAATGCACCCAATTACATGAACACTGCATTCATACACTCCCTTCAGCTTAAAGAGTTCTAAGTACCACACAAATATGAATTTGTTTGGACTTCTTGTGAGGTACCATGGTACTTCTTTAAAAAAGTGTCTGGTAGACTCTATAGAGGCACCATTACAGAGGTATAAACTTGACTTCCTTGGACTCCAAATACAGTTAAGAAAACTCATAAGAAAATTCTTCCTATGATGAAAAGAAAGGTGCCAAGTGGTTCAAAGTTGCAGATAAGTTTTGAAGAGATTTTTCCATCGTCTGTAATATTTAGGCAGCACTCAATCCCTTGGGAAAGTATAGAAAGATTTCTATCCTTGGGAGAACAAATATCTTTCAGAGCTTCTTCATAGGGAAAATACAACGTCACGTCCCTGGAGGAGTCAGAGGCTGCATGCAGTTGTAGCCTGTTCCTGCAGAAGGATCCAGGGAGACCTGTGTAGTGCCTGTTCCCCAGTGAAGGCATAAGCACAGTTGCAAGAAGTTTCTTACCACACATAGTAAAAGGCGTGAACTCTTACGAGAGTCTCAGACCCAAAATTTTCTGAACCCAGCTGCAAACTAAATGTTAAAATTTCTCCTCTCTTTGTAACTGGCTTAACAATTCTTTCCCCCATCTTACTGCAAATATCTCTGCAATTCAACTGGTTTTAAGTTTGAAGGGCAGAATTTGAATCTGTGTCTTTGGGAGTCTCTGAAAAAGTCTGCCTACCTCTGCATACCTGGAATTTCTTATGAGGATATATTAGCTAGTTCTCTGTTACTGACAGTGGAAACTAACAGTATACGAATACTAATCATCACAAGAAAAGTCTGGTTTTCCCAATGAAATAATAATAAAAAAGTCCACAGTTTTAGGTAAGAATGGCTTAATATATTTATTTAACCTGACCAAATGGAAATGATATTTTCAAACCTGACAGATTCTTTTCCAGCAGCAGCAGTAGGTTGCTGCTCCTACAGTGGTCATTGCTGGCACACAGGAAGCATGTTAGTGACTGACCCACTTGTTGCAGAGGTCCAGCATTTTGATAACTACACTCTGGGATAAAAACCCAAGCATTTTCCAAGCAGGAGGAAAAAGGATGGATATCTACTCCTTACAGCATAATTCCGAAGTAGTGTTGTGAAAGACTTAACAGCAGGAGCTGAAATTAATTTTCTTCCCATGACTTGACTAGCCCATGTCTTGGACATGTGATATTATAAACAGCATTTTTTTTAGCTGAAACACCAGAGCGTTAGGAACATGTTTTCTGCTATTCTGAAATGTAAGACTCCCCACTGACATTGCAATATTGCAGCTGTAAAACCACTGCTCTCTTTCTCCACCAGAGTACCGTGCAACTTATCAAAGATTAAACAGAATATTCTTTAATATCCATAAGAACCTGTAAGCAGCTAGGAAAAGATGACAAGCTATTTTGTTAGGGTGCATGCTGAATGTCACACCAGACTCCGGCTACAAAAATACCGCTCAGTCAGAAGGGAGCTGCAGACACAACTGGACCAACTAGGTAGGTTAGATATGACCCCACCAGACAGCTTCCCAGATCTTTATTCATTTTTAGAACCCGACTGGGACCAAATGTTCTTAAGCTCTTGGAATTTCTGAAGAAGTGTTTTTTCGATTCCACTGTCCAGCTAGGATGGGAAACAGAAGTGCTGAAACCTACAGGAAAAATGCTGCTCCAGCCCAGTTTTACAGTCTCAGAAAATCTGGACAGCTTTTATAAACTTTGAATCAGTGACTGCAGCTCTCTCTGAACCAAACCTTTGAACTTTGAAGTCTGGCTAGGGTTCAGATAATTTGTTGACTTTTTCTGGGAGACAGTTAAAACAATGAACATACATGTCTGCGCAGTTACTATCTGACACAACATAAACACAAGGAGACCATTCCCTCCTCACCTGGAGAAGGTGATTCTGTCACTGGGGTCATTTTCCTATTCCTCAGGGAACAGCCACCACCACATTACGTTTGAGCTCAGCAGTTCTGGCTACATGTATCCATCTCCCCTGCCATTCTCTGCCAAAGGGGAGTGAGCGCAATCCGTCGTAAGGAGCCTTTGAGTCACAGCCCTGCGATATCTACTGAAATAGAAAAGATTGGTAAAGACTTTCCTGTCAGTATGCTTGCATCAACAGGTCCTCCAAGCCTGGAACAGTTTGTCCTGGACATCCTTTGTCCTGTCCCTCTGAACACAGGGACATGAACACTTGAGAGGCCAGGTTCAGAGCTGTCCTCTCAGTGAGGCATGACCAGCAACACACCACCATCGAATCCCCACCACATCATCCCTCACTTCAGGCTTGAGAAACACACTGGGACTTTGAAAGCTGAAACAAACAAGCAGCCTGAAACTATGGTCCAAATTTGTACCAAATATTTGCACATCGATGTTTATAAAATGTTCTACCAAGAGCTTGCCTTTTTATTTACACTTGCACAGATCGATGAAACAAAAACGGATAAATAGTTCTCTGCCAAAGTGACCAGAGTGGGTAAAAGTCAGTGCTTATCTTTTTTTCTTCTATTAAATCATGAAGAAATAGCTTGAATAACACTTAACAGTTGTACACTTACATTTTCTACAATATTCCATTATTTTAATAAAGAGGTCATTGTGCATAGAGTGTAATTACTAGTTCAGGACAAAATTAGCTATGCTGACCTAATTGATGCTATTTACTTCCGCAGCCCGTTGGCAGACAGCCACTTTTTGTGAATACCAGTTCTCCAATTAATCATGATTTTCCCTCAGCTTGCCAGTTTTCTGCAATGGCAGCTGCTATCTGGTAACAACTATCATACATATCAGCAAAACAGCAATCTTCAAATTTAAGGAAGTTTTATTACTCAAAACAGTGGTCTAAGGCATCATCTGAAGCCTCTTTTACTGTCATTGACTTGATCAGATATTACTGAGAGTCAGTCCTCTCGTTTTCTCTAGTGATGCAATACATCACACATTAGCTATTAAATAACCCCCCTCACTCTTAATAATCACTCAGGTAGTACCTATTTAAAAAATGGCATGGATTTCTGATTAATCCCTTTTACAATTGTTCAGCAGTGTCCTGGGAAAAGATTAACAGACCAAGGTGTAGAAGGTCACTGGGAAGAAGTGTAAGAAAAGTGTTGCTTTTCTAAATCCAAAAGTTTCTGAGGCCCATGCTTGTTCCTCTCAGACACTGCTGCAGGAATGAATGGTGCTATAGTTTTCTACAGGAAATCCTCAAACCCTCTCATTCTAACAGCATGTTATGATGATTCAAGAAGGCGGTATTTGCAGAACTGAAAACCAAGAAAGAGTACATAGTATTTTGCCTTTGAAGAAATCAGCTGGATGTGGGCCCTCTTTTGACTCACCTTCAGCTTCCTATGTCTGATTTCTGTTCTTGTGGGCCTGGCTAAAATAATATTTTATTATTGTTGTTGTTATTATTTCACTGTTTAATGGCTAACAGATGTGAACTGGTTCCTCCCACTTCCTGTCACTGCATATATGAAAGCAAACATCTCTCTTTAGCTCACATACACAGAGCTGGAAGCACCACCTTCTGGAGGTCTGGCAAGGGAGAGAAAATGTGTTTACTTATACATATACACACATGTACATATATATACATACAAACCTATACATATTTATTTATTCATGAAGAAATGTAAGCTGAGCAATGAATTGATCTCGCAAAGAAATTAAAGAGTAAAATTATTTTTTGCAAATGCAAGTACTGATTCAGAAACATTACTTAAGTGACCATATGCGTCCTGATCCTATTGGGAGTTTTCCAGCTCAGAGTTTGGGCCTGGTGGAATGAGGGTGGAAAAAAGATGAAGCCAAGACATTCCCTTTCTATTAGCTGGAAAAACTGACTAAGAGGAAAGAAAAAAAGACGATGCGAACTGCATATCCTCTGTTAAATCTGCTGCATAGAAACATGTTTTGTGTCAGGCCACAGGAAAATTGCTTGCTATAACACAGTTAGATCTGGATTCTCTCTGCAAAAGACCCAGTCTAGCCCCCTGGATTTTGCTAACCCTTGGTGCTTTAGACACACTCTATTCAATTACTACTGGAAAAGTACATGAAAATGGTGCTCAATCTAAAAAACAATTATGAATGAACACATCTGTGGCCCTTCACTAACTTTTATATTCTTCTCAAACTTTTTTGTTAGATATAAACACACACATTTCTGTGTTGGCTGTATGTTGGCATATACATACATGCCTCTACATACATATGTACTCTTAAATTTATTATTATTATTATTATGGATCTACTGTATGCGTAATCTTAAATCTATCATAATATTATTAAAAAGTTCATGGTCTGTTTGAAGTTATACAAACATTTTTAATGTTGTCTCTATTCTAATACACCAATAAAACCAAATTAACATGAGAGAAAAACTATTAAAAATCTGTTTTCTGAATATAACCAAACTGCTCCTTAGAGTGCTTACATCACCTCTCTGCTGGAAAGCCAGCTGAGCTGGAAAGTATGATAAAATCTGTGCTGTATACACTTTTCCCCTGTGTAGTCTGAACTCTGAATTAGGCCTTACAATGAAAATAGTGAAATACTGAGATACAGTTTATAAGGCATAGAGTGTAGGTGCAAAAAAGAGGCACCTCTCTTTGCACCTCTCTGTGTTATTAAACTCCAATAACCTTTGGGAGGGGATTTGCAAAGTGATTGTACTATTCCAGCTTACCTGCAAGTGGTCACATTAATCACAGATCTTATTCCCATGTTTGCTAAATTATAATTTTTATTGGTTTTCCCCAGTTAATTCAGACTTGCTGAACATCTTTGGCACTGGTGTGTCCCAACAGAACTGCTATGGGTTATCCTGTTTCCCACTCATTAGGACCAGGGATGGCTCCAGAGAAGGCCAGTGACTTTCTGATGAAATGAAGCTACCTTGGAAATGATCACTTGTGGAACCTACCATGTTTCACTTCAAGCTGATGAAGTGTTTGCCAAACCCAGCATATGGTCCTGGAGTCCGAAGGAGAAGAAATTATGAGAGAAATAAGGAGAAAGTGATTAGGGATAGAGAAGGAAAAAACAGAAAGACACCTCTCATCTATTGTGGAATCTCATGGCACCTGACCCAGGACATCCCCCTCCTGACTGCTGTTTTGACAGGAAGACTGTTATTCCTCCTGCAAGTCCTGAGCACCCAGGCCAGCATTTGGGATCCCTGGCTCTCAAGGCAGAGTTTCCTAGGCTTCCTCAAGTGATCTTGAAGCCTGAGAACCTGAGCTTTAACAAAAGCTCACCTCTACTTATCACTGCATGCCTGGAAAGCTGAACTGGAGGAGATTCAAGCCTTCAGGCAGTCAAATGCGATAATGAATATGGCATAAAAATGTGGACGGACTGGAATAAAGAGGGACTCACGTGGTACTCCGAGAAACAGTACAATACACTTTATATCTGTCTTAAATGTGTTAAAATCCATTTTTGCAGAAGTTTGTTCATCATTTGAGCCTACTTATTAAGCAAAGAAAACCATAGATCTCACTCTGCTTTATGTTCCATACAATAGATTCTGCTGTTGCATATCCTGTTATGAAGTCAGTATAAAATACATTTATGGATGTGGTGAACCTTTTCTAGTGTTGCCAAAACATTAACTGAGACAAAGTAAAACATTTCACCTTATGGAAAATAGGTGTGTTAAACAAGCCTGTAAAAGGAGGTAGAAAGCAAAGGACATTTAATTTTATTTTCTTATGGCTAAGCCATTTTCACATTAAGGCAGCTGGTCTGCCTGGCACTTTCAGTCTCACTAACAAATTCCATTCAAAAGATTCTCATGATCAAGATTTGTCAGTTTATAATTTAGTTATGGATTGATTCAGATGTGATCCTTCCCTCAAAACCTAAGCAGCATTTTTATACATTTCTTGTGACACTGTCCAGATAGGCTCCCATCAGCCCACGAGCCACATTTGTTTCTACAATAATCCATGTTTCAACAGAAACTGTTAAATACATATATATATGTGGATTTTCGGGTTTTTTTGCATGACCAATGCTAAACATTTGCAACTAGATACATCCATTACATTGCAGAAGCCTAGTTCAGCATTATTATCAATGTCTTTTTCTATGACCTTGAGTCAGATGGGAATTTAGAGATATGCCAGATGTTTGGTATCTCAGCTGGAGATGCAGGGAGTTCTCCTCTCTGCTGAGGAGTGAAATAGGGAAGGGTGGAATTTCAAGCATTTGGCAGTGTGTTTTGTTCTGTATGACACAATACTAATTGAGATAAACAAATGCACTCCAATGACATCTCTTGCCAGGTCAGTTTTCAAAGACTAGTGTGAGAGAATATTCCAGTCAGCAAAACTCTTCAAGCTAATGTTTACCTCTGATTATATGTTTCATTTGAACTCATTTTAATGGAACTTAAAAAAGGCTTTTCTAGCTGAGGGTTGACACAAAAAAGTGGTTAAGTACCTTTCTGAGACAGGGCCAAGACTGAAATAAGCAACTAACAACTAAAAAAAAATCCCATGTAATGTATAACACATTCCCATTCCACTCATGACTTGTTTAGACATACAAAAATATTGTCCAAATACTCTGGCTGCCTACGCTAATGCAAGGTTCAAAATATCCTGTTAAAAAAATAATAATAATTTTTGGATACTCTGCAAGTTTCCAAGCCTTATTTTACTGTGGAGGAGGTACAACGCATGGGAATTTTTTGTTATATTTTCTTTTAATGAGTCCTGTAAGCAATTGTTTCACAATACAGTCTGAAAAGCTAGAACAATTAAATGACTACAGATGTGTCAAATGATGCAGGAAAACCATGAGACACTTCCAAATGAGTAGGCGGAGGGTGTGAGGAGACCATATCCTGTAATATATGAATCTCAGATTCTTTGGCATGCAGCTTATTTTTATGGAAATGTCCCGGTAAGCCTGGAACAATCTAATGGTTTTCAGAATATTCAAAATCAACAGCATAAAAGCACTGCTGAGAACAATCTTTTTATGCTGTGGTGATTTTGAATTGGCTCAGGAACGGCATATTAAAGAATATGCAAGAGCTAAAAGGACCAAATTATAATTGCCTTTGCAAGCTGTAGGTGAGAAACAATTTCATAAAGATAACGAGTTCATTAGTGCAAGGGGCATAGAGGAAACAGTGCTGGTTGCTTTCATCTGCTTTTGCTGACTCTCAGCTTGGATCTCAGCCATGGACACAGCCTGCAGCAATAAAAGGGTTGCTCTAAGTTATGCCATCTTCAAATGGGCCTCTGTGGAGGCTTGCCCTGTAACTCATTATACAGGAGCCAAATTTGTCACTTTATCTTCTTTGTCTTCTGAGTTTCCCAGTGAGTGATTATTTGAAGACCACTTCCAGCCCTTTTCTCTCACACTTATACTTGAAAGAAAGCAGGTCTTGTAGCTGTGATTGTGTGGCCCAATCAAGGTCCTAACTTGGACTAAGCCACCCTTGACACCACCAGTGGGAGGAGAAAAAGAAGGGCTCTCTTAGCAGCGAAAATCATACTGGAGGTTCCTCTGCACAGTGAGGCCCCACATAAAACTGTGTGCCAACACTACCTGACTGCTAAGCCAGACACTGCTGGATGTGGTAATGACTCCATGTGTGAGCAGAAGAGGTTGGCGGGCAGGGAGATGACAAAGCTTTTTACAGGAAGTGCCAGACTTCAAATTATGGAGCTTTCCAGAGACAAGTCTCTCTGTCTGATGCCTTTCTTTTGCCTTGTGCATAACAAAGGTAAATCAAGGCTACAAAAATCCCAAACATGTATCTTCTCTACAGCTGTATGGATTTTCACAAAAGAAATGACTTAGTAGTCTTTGTTAAAAGAAATTAACTCCCATGTACTATTGAAGTTTAGGGAAAATAGTCAGGGAAAATCAAACATGTGAAAGGTTGATCTTAGGTGAGTGTGTTTCCCAGTAGGCTGTATTCAGAGGGTGCCTGCATCAATAAGGCTGCAAACTGTTATGATATACCACTGTTAAGCTTCTGATCTTTTGAGCTTTTCTGCCTTAGCACTAGTCCTTAAAAGAGAATTAATGTCTTGCCAAAGACACTTGGAGACCACCAGTGTCTGCAGAATAAATCTCCACTACTTCAAATATTTTCTTTTCAACACATCCCCTTCCTCACATTTTTTGAAAAAGTAATTAGGTATTCTAAATAGCTAGATATTCTAAAAGTCTGTGTTATTCTATCTTACATTTGATATTAAATTCTCTAACAAAGTAGACATATACATATATATACACACATATATATAAACAAAAGTAACCTGGAAGTCAAGTGACATACAGCAAATCTGTATGATTCATTTGTTTAAAGCTCTGTAGAAGAGTCTGTTTATAAAAGTGTTCTATAAAATTATGTTGTACACAATTGTCAGCATATACTAATTACTGTAGTATCTTATGATTATGTAATGAGAAAAGTCTTCAGGTCACAGAGGAAAACCAATTTCTTACGCTATCCAGCTGAATACAAAGGAAGGGGTCCCTTTCCTCCCTAGTCTAGCAGGAATGCCCTATTGGAAAAACTGAACCTGATAAGGAAATCACAGCAAATTCTGTGCTAATGTCACTAAAAGTGTCATTCTCATCACCAAGTAGAGTGAAAGATCCCATACAAAATGCAGGACAAAGTATAGCACTGCAACAGTTAGAAGAATTATATAGCCTACATCAAGAACATCCCAGTTTCTGTACCATCACTTTATAAATATTCCAAACAAGTACACAGAAATCAAATTGTTCAAGTCTCACAGCATCACTTCCATGACACAGACAGCAGCAACTGAAGACTTAAGTTCTCAGTAGAATGACCCACTACACAGTCCATTTTCTGACTTAGTGACAAGCTAGTAATGTAAATGAGACATAAACTCTGACTTCATCTTTTCTCCACCTTTTGAGAACTGGGTTTCATCTGGATCTGTTTTCCAGTTCGGAGAAACTAATGCAGCATACAGTCCTCAAAAAGAAATAAGGTTTTGAGTGTTTTATAATGAAAATGATAATATGGCACTTGCTTTCAGCATATAATTTTTAATATTAAAAATATAAAGCTAACTCTATAAATGTTTTTCTTATGACCCTGTTTTTGCTGGAGAATGATTAATTAGTTAACAGCATTTTTCTTTAAAGCATTAGTAGATAATTCCTTTCTGATTTGCTTAACCGTAAATGTAACTGAGAACATTATAATGCAACAGATGTGTTTGCATTATGTGAAATACATACATAAACACTAGCAGAGTCAACTTTAGACTTGTGATATGTGATATGTTAAATGGAAATTCTTTTTTCATTTTTGAAAACTTCATAATTTATATATTTGTTACACAGCCATACTCATTCTATCTAGCCTCACTCAAGTCAATGGAAATGTTTTCCTCGACTCTGAAGAACTGGGAAAAGCTGGAGATAACTAAAATCTGTAGGAGAAAGGTTTCCAGGTACAACCCTCTGCTATTGGCTGCTTTCAGATGACAACTCCTTGGCTTGCCACTACACACAACAACCTACATGTCACTGTTCTGCATTTACAAGTTGTAATGCTTTTCATTCAAAAGAACCCCAAAACACTTCACTGATTTAGAACGAGCCTTGAAATAATTCCATGTATATGATCATCCTATGGACTACTCCTGTCCTTACAGAACTGAAATGAAAAATATGTCAGCTTTGTACATGTTACTGACTCACAGCAGAAGCCTTGTCTTCTCTGAGCAACATTGGGGGATGCAGAAACCCTGCAGAGCTGCTTAGAGCAGCACCAAACTTAATTTATATGTACTACATTTTCAAGAGAGTATCTCTAATTTTTTACACATTCCCAATGGAAAACAGACTCATAGAAGGCAAAAAAAAAGCTTTCCAAGATCACCAAGCAGACCAGTAACTTGCTCAACCTCATGGGGAAAGCAAAGATGAGCTCAAAAACCAGGCTCTCACTTTTGGCTGAGCCTTCAGGCCAGACTGAGCGTGGTCCAGCTTGTGTGGAGAGGATGTCCTTGGGTCTGCCTGCAATGAAGACGCTCTCCCTACAGGGGAGGGCTCTGCGCTGTGTGGAGTGGCGTAAGTTGCTTGCCACCCTGTGTATGAATTTGATTCAAATCTTTTGTGTGGGTTCATTCCCTTTGTGTTAAAGCAGAGTCTCTAACACTTCAGTTTATATTACCCATGGCTGCTACACTGTCACTCCAGTGGGTGACGAGATGGACCAGCCCTCAGTGTCTATTCCCTTCTGGCCATTCCCTCTTGTGCTGTTGCCTCCTGTGCTATTGACAGCAGCTGCTGTTTCAGCTAATTCCTGCTGCTCACCTGAGTTATCAGCTGAAAAGACACTTTGCTAACTTTGCTCTTTAGTAAACCCCTTAAACCATTATCAGATGGGTGTCATATGGCTGAAAGAAAAATTACAAAATTTAGCACCGGATGAATATTATTTCTATCTAGAAATGGGACACTAAATATTTCATCCCTAAGAAAACAAATTTTCAAGGCTCTTTCCTCCACAGAGTCATCAAAACTTTTAATCAAAAACTGGAAGGAAAAAAATGAGTAAACCATAAGCAAAAATAAAGAGCTTTCTCAGAATTTTCAGCCATGAGAAGCAAATACCCTACAATATCATGAATGAAAGTGATGTTTCTTTTGTCCAGTGACACATGGAGTTTCTCTATTTGTTCAAAAAGTAACTGGCTCCAAGCTAAATTAAACAGAAATTACCACATTGAAGCAGGTCATAAAACAGTGAGCATTTTCATGAGAGACTTGGAAAGAAAGGTCAAACATATTTTTTAAAAATTTATCATAAAAGCTCCACAGTTTTTTGAATTTGTCATAAAAGTTCTCTTTTCCAGAGAAAAACAGAGACTCTTTCTGGAGAGAAGAGCCATTATCCGTTCAAGTAATTAATTAAGAAAAACTAAACTTTCTATTAAAAATATAACATTTTACTAGAACAAAAAAGTGACATAGGGCAGTCCTTTTTAGCTGAAAATGTCTTGAAATAAGAATTGCAATCTGCTTCCTGTGAGGAGTATAACACACTTGGATTAAGGCCATATAGCAGATGTAGGATAGAAAATGTTTTTGAAAGCATAACACAGACCTCATAAGATAGATATTTTGGGTTGTAGGAAGAATGCCTAGACTTTACATTGGAAAACAAAACTCAGCATATGTCCATGTCATTGCCAGATTTGCTCAGTTTTGCAAGTCAGGGGTAACAGTCTTATAAAACTGATCTCAATTTTGTATAGTATATAAAAAAAATATAAATACACAACATAATATGTATGTTTGTTAATTTCCTCTCTGACTTCATCAGTTAGCCAGCCTGACTTCATCACAAACTTTTGATTCTTTTTTCTTCTTAACCTCAAGGACTTCATGGATCTGTAATTAAAAATGTATTTTCCTGGTGATGCTATGCAAATATTTTAAGTATTTGACCAGATGTTAAAGACTGGCCATTTTGATGAAAGAGATGGAGAAATTTTAGTAAGAAAATATGGCAGTATTAGAATCTTTTGGAAGTCACAGTATCCATGTTATAATTCATACAGGATAAAGGGTGTATGTCTAGATCCTTAATGTATTAAAAAAATTAGCAGACGTTTGAGAAGAAAAGAACTCACTGCTTTTTTTTAGGGCGGTTGTTTTACTCAATATTTTATAGAGAGTTATTTTGTATCACTACTTAAAGAACCACTGATTTATTGCATTCAGTCTGATCAAGTTCTATGTTTCAGGAAAAGGTTGTTCACTTACATTTTAAGATTTTTTGCATGAACATATAATCCTTATGTCAATAAAGGAGGATCCCGTTGTAAAATTTTACCCCCCAAGCCATGAATCAGTAGTGAATAGAAGTGAAAAACTCTGAAGAATACCTATCAACTGAGATTCATAAAATCTGATTATTCATATTTTGCTAATATTAACTTAAACTTTGTGCCTCAGTCATACCTATATTCCCTCTCTTCCAAAAAAAGTTTTACAAAGTCCAAGATTTTCTAAGGTATACAGCTAAATATTCTGCCATGAAAAGAGGGGCAAATAAGTATAAAAACTCTTGTATTGATCAATAGTGTCATCTTAAGAAAATTCATGAATACTGAACACAGTGATAATTTAATTTTCACCTTAATTTTTGACTTTGATGATGAAATTAGAAAATTTCATGCAAAGATTTGATAATTGCAATCAATACATATATACTATTTGAAAAAAATATTAGAAGCAAATACCATCTTTTAAAATGTGCTTTCAAACAACTGGACTGTTGTGTGCTTTAAATCCATGTACCTGATACACTTTTGGGCTCAATTAGGGCTACACAACCTAATCTTACAGAGCGGCTATTCTTAAAAAAATGCTGCATAAACAAACTCCAGGTAAATTTTCTGAAATTTGGTGTAATTTTTGTTTCTTTATCCTTTTTATGTACTTCTGTAACCAGAAAAACAAAATATTTGGGCTAGTCCTGTGGTAGTTCCTCAGGCACAAGTCTTGTTGACTTGGGATTTTGCTGGATAAAGGAACTCAGGGACATTCCCATGCTATAGTGTGTGGTGTTTTTTCAAGGGTACTGAATATAGCTGTCAAAATTCTTTCTTGTTCTTTCCACAAACATGAAAATGTTTCCCATAGCTGAAAAATAAAGTTTTCTAATATGCTACTAGTTAATTATCTATTAAGATTATTTCTGAATGAAGACCAAATTAGCACTGTAGAAGACACAAAGCAGTTCAAGGTAATAAGGAAAAGATTATTACCACAACACTGCCTGGGAGAGAAGTCTGAGGTTGAACAGAGTTTATTTTAGAACAAAATCCAGAAATTAAATCCTGTAGACATCAGAAGTGGCATTCAAAGTCTTCCACATTAAGGTCACCAGTTCAAACCCAGTGTAGGTCACTTACCAAGTGGTCATTACCAGCTCATGGTTGGTCAATGAGCTGGTGATCTCATGGACAGGAATCCACACCACAAAAACCTCTGCCACAATTGGCACCTTTACTGGATATTTCACTAAAGAAACCAGGGACTGGGCTGAGTGCAGAGACAGAACAATATTTTCACCATAAGAGGTGATGCCTCAAAAGTCAGTACAATTTATGGTAAGCTTGTCTTAGCTGAAAGTTATTGTTCATGTTCATAAGAAATAATCAAGACAGAAAATACCTGTGTCAAATTCCTTCTGACCTGTGTTAGTGTTGTGATGCCCAAATAATGCCCAAATAAATCCTAGACAAACAAGTTATTTCTGTGTCTTTCATGAGGGTAGTCATTTCTGTATTATTTCAAGAGAAGACCACGTAATTATCCCCATATGGAATCCATTTTTTCCTCTCTCCAAGTGATAATTTTAGATGCTGATTTTATCGCCAGGAAGAATATTCAGTTTGCAACTAGATGAAGAAAAGGATTTCTAATAATACTTGACTTTTCATATTTTCTTACTTGAAAGGATGCTTCAAACATTCACAGGACCTTTCAGAATGTGTGCAAAGCAAGTGAAACAAAAATATCAGGACTTCACATTGTTATGATTCTGAGGCTAGGAAATGCACTGCAGAATCCTCTCCTCCTTACAGCTCTATATTTTAGAGCACCAGCTCAGTTTTGGTATTTTATCATACATTTCTGAAGATACAGGCATAAAAATTTACATTCCTAACTGATTTTTCAGACTCTGGAAAGCTTACAATGACTGGGATATATAGCTCTGATAATCTCTCACACACTGAAGATCCCTCTATTGCTTAGATCAAGAAATAAAGCATTTTCCCCAGATTTTATGGAAAAAAATCTTACAGAAGTTAGAGACTCAGTATTTGTTTCTGGGTCACACCAATAGTTACAGAATCACAGAATATGCTGACTTGGAAGGGACCCACAGAGATCAAGTCCAACTCTTAGCCCTGTACAGGACCATCCCCAAGAGTCACACCATGTGCTCAAGAGTATCATCCAGACACTTCTTGAACTCTGTCAGACTTGGTGCTGTGACCACTTCCCTGGGGAGCCTGTTCCAGCACCCAACCACCCTCTAGGTGAAGAACCTTTTCCTAATGTTCAACCCAGACCTCCCCTGACACAACTTCAGGCCATTCCCTCAGGTCCTGTCACTGGTCACCAGAGAGAAGAGATCAGTGCCTGCCCCTCCTCTTCCCCTCACGAGGAAGTTGTGACTGCAATGAGATCTGCCCTCAGTCTCCTTCAGGCTGAACAGACCAAGAGCCCTCAGCTGCTCCTCATGTAGCTTCCCCTCAAGGCCCTTCACCACTTCCTTTGCCCTCCTTTGGACACTCTCTAAGAGCTTAATATCTTTCTTGTATTGCAGTGCCCAAACTTGCACACAATATTCAAGGTGAGGCTACCCCAGTGCAGAGCAGAGCGGGACAATCCCGTCCCTCCCCTGTCAGGCGATGCTTTGCCTGATGCCCCCCAGCACACAGTTGGCCCTCCTGGCTGCCAGGGCACTCCTGACTCATATGCAGCTTGCCATGAACCAGGACCCCCAGGTCCTTTTCCATTTCACTGCTTTCCAGCGTCTCATTCCCTGGTCTGTACGGACATCCGGGGTTGCCCCATCCCAGGTTCAGAATCCAGCACTTTCCCTTGTTGAACTTCATATGGTTGATGATTGCCCAGTCCTCTAATTGGTCTTGTTAGAACAAAAAAATATCTAACTAAATGTGCTGTGGTCATATCTGGACTCATAATAAAGCACAGTACACTACATATAAAGGCCATTTCCTCTCCTCTTTCTCTTCCACACAGCAGTTGCTTTCAGCTTGGCATATTTTCTGAGCTTGATAGGATTTAATCTATTCAGGAACTCTGTAAACCCTCTGTTTCAAATACTTGCCCAGTCTTCCCTTGAACCTTGCATGCATTTCTTATGTCTTCAGTGTCCTATAGTGTTCCACAGGACAACCACTCATTTATGAATAGCTTTCTCCTTCAGGTGAATTACCTACATTTTATTTGAAATAGGCTCCTACTAGCTTAATTTTTTGGCTCTCAGTTTTCATACTAAAGAAAATGGTGATCAGTTTTGATCACTATCAAATCTCCTGCTGCTCTTGGTTTTGTAGACCTCTTTTGTATCATTCCTGAGGCTGGAGGAGCCCTAGCCTTCTCAATCACTTTTCCTATGGAAGCTGCTTCACACCTCTGCTCATCCCTGCTTCTCTTCTCCTTGCCTTCTCAAGTTCTAACATAAACTTCTTCAGATAGGGAGATTGAAACTGCACACACCATTCAGGTTGTGAATGAACTGTGCATAGCGCTCTTTCTATTATTTTTTTCCATCTCTAAAGAAGCCCAAGATTTTTTTTGCTTGTTAAACTGCTACTGAGCTTTGAGCTGATGTTTTGGTGTTTATCATAGCATTGAGGTCTCACTCTTGAGCTGTTACATTCAGTTCAGAATCCATTATTTTATCTGTTAAGAGATGAATTTTACTTTAGACCATGTTCATTCACTGGAGCCAGTCAGGCAAGAAGTTACAGCTTTAGTCCAGTTTGAACACATGAAGAAATGAAAGATAAAACTGCAATTTAGAACTGGATTGCTAACAAAACCAGCAGCAAGAAAGCTGGAAAGATACACTTCTGAGGCTGACTGTGATCATTTATTTGCCTGTCAGCAGTGATTCTGGAGTAATGATGACTCTGAGCTTGGCCATACAGGAGACATCATAAGTGCTGCACTGGGATTTTAATGTCTGTGGAAAAAAATAACACCAGAGCTGTACATCCAAGAACATTTTCAGTTATGCATTACAGTTGTGTTTGCCCATTTGCATGACAGAAAACAGGAAATAAGGAGTTCTCATTATCTTGACAATAATGAAGATATTACTGCACTTTAACATGCAGTACAAACTAACAGTGACAGTTAGTGTATTAAGAAGTATCAGGGTTGAAAGATGAAGCACTTGTTTGAAGTTCTCAAGAAATTCAGTCTGAGCCTAGGACTTAGGAAAGCCACACTGACATTTCAGTGAAGAAAGCTTTTGCACAAGCTGAGAACTTTTGGCACAGAAGTTGCAAATCTTAAAGATGAATGGAGATTTATTGAAACTCAAAATAGTATATATGTAAGTCTTTTAATAGTTGGCAATGCTGGCTATTATGAGATTTCTATTAAATTCTATTTGAGTGGAAAGACAGTCTTCTTGTTTCTAAGGCCCTTGGTTGGCTTTTGGAAAAACCTAAGTTAACACTCCAATCCATTTGGTGTGATCTGGGGCCAGTAATTCAAATTCATTACTCCTCAGCTTTATGTGTGATTTAGGAACAATAAAAAGACACTTCTTGTTTATCTGTGGCTTTTTCTCACAATTTTTGACTGATTGCATTATAGCAATTCTAGCAAAAGTGTTTTCATAGAGCTTCTATTTCATAATAATGTTCTTACTTTTCATCTTTTCAGCTCAATTTCTCTTGATACTAATTTCTACACTCCAAGTACACAGAGTCTCAATTTCTGTGCACAAGTACCACATGTGGCTAGTTTTAAGTGTTTTCTTCCTGTAAGGTTGAAATGACTACAAAAACTGCCTTTTCATTTCTTCTTCGTGCCTTCAGTAGATTGCCATGGATGCCTCCTCAAAGCCCAAATGAATGCCAGATTGAGACTGAGGTTTGATCCACAAAATCAACATAATAAATCTGCTTATAGACATTTACATGAAGTGAACCATTCACAGAATGATAAGAATCTCTTTCAGTGCTTCAGATGTCTGTTATATTTCACATGTGTATGAACCAGAAGTAATAGGTCATGTCCAAGGGAGGGTCTAAGCCACATGGCAGATCGTAAAGGCAGTTTCACAACATGGAGTTCAAATGTTATCTCCTATTTACACTGGCAGTGACTACTATAGCAAGAGTCTCCCTCGAGTCTATCCTGATACACAGCAACTAGTTTAATATTATAAATCTATACAACACATTGTTAAAACCTATAAAATCAAGTAAGAAATTTGAAAGCCCCTTTTAGAAGACACTCAGTAAAACAGGAAACTTCATTAACAGGTCTCACAAAGTGTCATGGACTCCACTTGCCTCTCGAGGAGAAGGAAAAGCTGCCCTTTCCAAGCTATACTACAGGCTCAGAAGTACCACAGTTCATGGTTTGTCCTAAAATATTTCATGTGAGAATCTTGCTATAGATTAGTTCTCTGCTTACACACAGGTCTCACTTCTTGTCCTCCCTCCTTTACCTGTCATTTGCCAGGCATTCAGCAGAGGATACATTTATACCTTTTCTAACTGAACTCTCTGAGACTGAAGGATGGTACAAGCGGCAAACCTGGCACACTACCCATCCTACTCACTCCTCTGTAGAGCCATGTAAAAGATCCAAAAGAGGAAAAGCCAAAATAAACCAAGAAAACAACATATTTTCTTTCTAATGTCTCATTGAAACAATGGGCTCAACAAAAGTTCAGAGTGCACCTCAGAATTGTGACTTCCTTTTCATGTTGGCTCACTGGTTTGTTTACTCAACATTGTCATGTATCAGTTACTTAAAGAAATGAAACCTGTGCTCTAGTGTTCTTTTCTAGGAAAGCATTCTGAAACCAGGACACATTCCTACATGCCTCCAAGTCTGGGTATCAAATGCTAGTAAAGGCATGCAAAACTGACGTTGAATGAAGACATTACAGATGATAATGATCCTAACCAAATGCAGTTTACCAGGCAGGCAGGACCTAAGTGCCCCCAGTGTAAAGCAAATGGCAAAGTATTATTCCTGTAATACAAAGTACGGCATGAAATACAGTCAGCTCACATGACTGTTGCTATTTATGAATTAAATCCAGATGGGTTCCTCTGGATCCAAGTTTTGCACAAAACCAGATTGTGTTGGAAATAGGTCATCTCCATCATATCTTCCACAGTGCTATGAATTCTTGTTATGTGGGATACATGTATTCTGAGCCTTCAAAAACATTGCTCACCAGCTAAATAGTCACATTAATTTAGTAGCTATTTGTATCATCATCAGTCTTTAGTTTAGAACCAACCACACTGTATGATTTGGAGACTTTTTGGAAGTTTCTTACTTTATTCAGACTGTTATGACAGAATCTTGATCTGAGATATTTTGAGTCTCCACGGGTCTGTTAGGTAAGACTCAGTTGGGCGTCAGCAGTGTTATCTATCTCCCATCATTGTTTTTGGCAGGGCCACCTAATCATAGGACTGAGCTTTCCCGTTGTGAGTACTTTGTCTGTAAGATATCCCTCAGATGTTTTCAGAGCTCCCACATTAGCCATAAACACTAGATGAATACTTTAACACAGTCAGGAAGATACTCAGAGTTGTGACACTCACTAATGCTCTAGTGTTGTTTTTGTTCAGACAAATACTGAACGGATGGCCCATCATGTTCAGGAATGGATAAGGAACTTTTAACCAGCTTATCATGACCATCAATATTTACAAAGCACATCCATGCAGTTCCATAGAGTATCATTTGCAAATTACTCCCCAGAATACCACAGACCATCCAGCCCATCCAGCCTCACCTCTGAAATGCGTATTTCCCAGCTGGTTTTCGTAGTGACTCACTCAAAAGTGGTTAGTATTACAGCTCATCACGGATAAAGTGAGGCTTGGGCAAATCCCAATGGCTGGTTCTTTCTCTCACAGAATAATTAGGACACAGGCCAGTCTGTCCCATGCACACCAGCTGTGCACTCCTTAGCCATTGCTAAGCAGACAGATGCATAATCTGGAACTGCTAGTTGCTGTCAGTCAGCTGGCTGTTATTACATCAGGCACAAGATAATATCCAGGACATTTTACAAGGCAAGGGGCTCTCAAAAGAACTTCTTGACTGGGCCACATGTGAAGAAGTCAAGTAGAGAGAAGCCAAAATAAAATAAACAAAAAAAAAACAAGTTCAGTTTTCCTCTAAATAGCAAGCCACTGAAGCATGCAAAACAAAGGCTTGTAAAACCCCTACATCTGACTCTTATACTGAGTTCTGGAGCAGAAAATGTTCCTGAGCCTGCTCAAGGGGTTCCTCTTCCCATAGCCTGAAAGACTGCAAGTCACCCCTTGTGGAAACCAATGCCACAGCAGTGACCTTACTCCTTTTGCTGAGCTTCTTCCTATCTAATTAGTCCATATCTGGAGCATGTGCAGGCTCTCCAGGGTTATGCCAGACAATTTGTGGTGTTGTACCTGCAAAGACCAGACTCTCACATAAGACACCTTTGAAAGACTCCACACAAGTACGAGGACTTTCAGGATGAACAGATGGGGAGTAGCTGAAGCCACAGGTGTTAACACAGGCTCTGCTCTCCCTGCAGAAAGACACACTGCATATAAACTGTCCCTTCCATGGGGATCCTGCATCTGGCCAGAGCCATAATGCAAGAGCCAAGAAAGTAAACACATAAAGAAATAGATCAGTTCCTGTCAAGGAAATACGGTCAAGTTAATTGAGATGACAAGTCTGTTTTGGATCTTGTCATCATACTCTTAGTGTTACAGTGAACAAACTCTTCAAAAACCTTCACTTACAATTATTCATCTAATGATAGTGATTTGCAAACTGTCCAGTACCCATCAGTCTTTTGACACGGACAAGCAGATTTTCTAAAGAACTCACTGTGCACTTCTTGAAATCTATCTCCGTATTTTGGAACTTTCCTTTGCTATCCCAGTCCAAAGGAAGTGCCCGTGTGTGGAACTCTAAGTACTGCTGGTTCTATAGCATCTTTTATATTCCTCAGATAAGATCTCTATATTTCAGAAGTGACATATTAAATTATAAGCAAAATAAATTACTCATTTCAATTTACTTTGAGAGTTAACAGGCAGACTTTCCAATTCAGTGCATACACATAACCACTCATAACTAAAATAATCTGTCAAAATGTCATTTATAAGGCAGGTAATCTTCCAGGGAATATTAAGTTAAAGGCGCATTTAATAGCAATTTTTTTGAACAGACTGAACAGTTTGCATGACTTTTTAAAACCCTTCATCAGGACACAATATCTCTTAGGAAAAAAAGCTGTATAGAGAGAAATACTTCTTTTACTAAAAAAATACTCTCCTCAGTAAAAAATCATGAGGTGATAGAACTATAAAGAGTCTGGGCATAGACATTGACTTCCCCCCCCCCCCCCCCCCACCCACCCCCACACGAAGCCACC